>JASMMZ010000010.1:12908185-13192429 GCA_038502455.1 Anisogramma anomala | reverse complement strand
CTCCCCCCTGGCGTCTACCGGGCCGACCATGTGGGCTCGTTCTTGCGGCCCAAGGCCGTGCTCGAGACGCGCAACGCGGCCGCGGACGGCAAGGCCACGCCGGCGCAGCTGCGCGCCGTCGAGGACGAGCACATCGCGGCCGTCGTGCGCGCGCAGGTCGCCAGCGGCCTGCGCTCCGTGACCGACGGCGAGTTCCGGCGCGCCTACTTCCACATCGACTTCTGTGTGCACCTCGACGGCGTCGAGCAGGCCGGCTACGTCAACGCCACCAACATCACCAAGGTCGGCATGAAGTCGCCGCCGCGCCTCGCCGTCACCGGCAAGCTCGACCACCCACGCCCGATCCAGGCCGCCGACTACGCCTTCCTGGCCGCGCAGGTCGCCGCGCTCGGCCCCGCCGCCGCCGGCCCCACCGTCACAGCCAAGGCCTGCATCCCCAGCCCGACCATGGTGCACTTCCGCGGCGGGCGCGACGCCATCGACCGCGCCGCGTACCCGACGCTCGAGCCCTTCTTCGCCGACCTCGCGCGCGTCTACCAGGCCGAGATCGCGGCCCTCTACGCGGCCGGCTGCCGCCTCGTGCAGCTCGATGACACGAACCTGGCGTACCTGTGCGACCCGCAGATGCGCGCCGAGGCGGCCGCGCGCCACGGCGTCGACCCTGCGCAGCTGGCCGCGCAGTATGCGGCGCTCATCAACGCCGCCATCGCGGCGCGTCCCGCCGACATGGCCGTCGGCGTGCACCTGTGCCGCGGCAACTACCGCTCGCAGTGGTTCGCGCAGGGTGGCTATGAGCCCGTCGCCGAGACGCTCTTCAAGCAGCTCGCCGTCGACGTCTACTTCCTCGAGTTCGACGACGCGCGCTCGGGCGACTTCGGCCCGCTGCGCCACCTGCCCGAGGGCAAGGTCGTCGTGCTCGGCCTCATGAGCAGCAAGGTCCCGCAGCTCGAGGACAAGGCCGAGGTCATCAGCCGCGTCAAGGAGGCCGCGCAGTACTGCCCCAAGGGGCTGGACCAGCTGTGCCTGTCGCACCAGTGCGGCTTCTCGAGCACCATGGAGGGCAACGACCTGACCGAGGAGGAGCAGTGGGCCAAGGTGAGGCACATGGTTGAGATTGCCAAGGAGCTGTGGGGCGACGACCTGTCGGTGTAAATAGACAGGCGTGATCTTGCCTGCTTGACTAGTTGGCGTGGCGGAAGCGAAGAGCGTATGCAGGCTTCGGGAGCATTGGGTTGACGGCGTTGCTTCAACAGCGGCCTTGGCTGCGGGCTCATCGACCTTGACGAGAGTTGCATGTGGGATATACCTTGTGGGGCATGTGGATGTTGGAGTGGGTTGCATAGCTAGACCGATACCAAAAGTTCAACTTCTCATGATCACGACGAAGTGGCACGGCATGTGCACAACCTCCACAAGAAAACACATGTCGTCACTCACTTTGGATATCAAGGTAACATTTCCAGCAGGCTGGTCAGGCTTCCCAAGCTGCCGCGGTTGCCAAGGTCCCGCCCGACCCTTCCAGTGGCTGTGTATTCACCTACCTCTGCTGTTCCGTCCACGCGTCACTCGTCACTGACTTGCCCCAGCGACACCGCCGCCACGGTGCCCACTCCCATGGCCGAGTCCCTCGGTGATATTCACGCCGCCAACAAGACCGTTGTCTCTCCACCCATCCTGTGCGGGTCTCTTCGTCGTATATGATCTGGCCGAGCGTGACTGCGCTGCGGCGGCTCCCAAGAGCGAGTACGAGCTGACAATGGCGTGAGTCCCTACTTTTGTCCCCCCTTCCTCCCAGCAAACGCGGCCAACAACAATGCGTAGGCCGTGAGCCCCGCTCCGTCCTACGCATCAGGTCAGCGCACTCCCATGAACCCAGACTCCACGGAATGCGCCCAGTAGGTACTGAGGTTGCTTCTCCTAGGTGACCCCAATTACGATGGATCCCACCATGTCGAAGCCGTTGCCCCGCTCCTTGCGTCGGCGGGTTTCCATGCCCACTTCATGACAGACCAGGGCTGCTCTGGCAGATAGCCAACAGGCCAGTCTGCGTGGTGTAACTGTTGCAATGCCATCGGCACTGGCACTGGCTATGGAACGCGTCCCACAACCAACACAGTCCTCGAGCTCGAGGACGCCTTGGTATGGGTCAAGCCCGGAGCTGAATGCGATGAATTTAGCATTTCCAGCTCGCCGCGGCACACTGATCACTGCGGGTACTCCCATGCTTTGCAGCCTGCGCCGGAGGCCGGCACGTGGTTCGAGCCGTACTCCGAGCAGCTGTTGACCAACGCCAACCCGGCGTCCCAGAATCGTTTCCTGGTCAAGGGAGTCGCCGCTCCATCGCTTCTGTTGAAGAGAAGAGGTGTTGGTGGTCGTTGTGTGTGGTTTTGCTTTTTCATCTTACATCATTTCAACGAGTTTTGCTCTTCCGCGCAGCGAGCAGCACAGCTCTCACGGCGCCGGAAAAATCGTGTGCAATCTACCCTCAAGGGCTCTGCTAACTGTGCCTTTGATGATCCTAGCGACGCCAGCGTCTTCGATCAGGATGCCAAGCTCTTGGCTGGTGAACCAGCTTGCCCGGTCCATGTTTCCCGAGCCCAGCACCGTATATTCGCCATCAAAGATGCTCAGCTTCAGATGCGAATGGACCGGCTCCTCATCCAAGGTGGACCCGAGAGACGGTGTGAAGTACGAAATGACTAGGGCACCAGGCGTCATCATCTGGGCCTCGAGGTCGACCGCATCGGGACCAGAGGGTTGGGACGATCGTCGCATCCGGCCCTCCTTAGCTTCACAGAGACGCTTGTACTTCTTCGTCAGCTTTTGGACACACCGGCCCGTCGTAGTGAAGGCCGTCAAGAGCTGCTCCCACACCATCATGTTGCGACCCGCAACAACATGGACATCCACCCCACGGGCGAGAGAGCCAAGAATGGCCGAAAGAACCGGCGGGGCAGTCAGATTCGGAGTCTGTATGTAGATCTCCCGGGTCGATGCTTCAAACAGATGCAAGACGGCAGAGTTCAGTGGCGTGTCTGGGACGACGGGGGTCTGCCAGGGAAAGAGACAGAAGGCCGGATTGCGACGATGCCAGGAAGGAAGCCACTGAATGACGGGAGAAGATGCGCCAACTTCGGAGAGGCTGACGGTGGAATCAACGGGAGACCCGACGAGCGCCCCGCCCTCCCCGCCCTGGGGCTGGGTGACTGTCCCCGGCGCTGCTGTCGATGCTGGCAGGCCGATACCCAGATCCAAGTCCTTGTCCCATACTCGGCGGTAGAACTCGAGGAGGCCGTCGATCGGGTCCTCCAGGGACGCCGGGCCTGATCTGGAAAGCTCCAAGCACCCTTCGAGCCACGGCTCCCAGCTAACATTGCAGCTGGGAGCAAAGGCCGTGCGACGATCGACAATGAGGAACTTGGGGTGCATGACGCTGAAGGGCAAGAAGAACAGGCTCTTGACCCGGAGGTCGATGTTGCCCGCGGCCAAGCTCTGCGGCGAAGGCAATCCCAGCGTGCTGCTCCATGTGGACGGCGGGTAGACGTAGCCATCGCTGGAGGACGTGTGAAGCACTTTCTGCAACAGGGACCGGGACGAGAAGCAGATGCGGACCCGCAAAGAAGGGGAGCTTCCCTGCGACGCGCGCCGCCTGGCAAGCTGTGCGAGGCTGTCGGACAGCGCCGTCAGCGTCTTGGATGGGGCCCAGAAGCAGGTGACGAGAATGACCTCGTGTTCGGCAGCGAGAACTGCTGGCAGAAGCTTCTGACGGTAGATGGACGCGCCCGTCCCAATCGTGAAGGACGCCATCATGTCAAGAACTCGGATCCCTCTCGAGCGGAAGCCTCGGGCTTCGAAATGAACGCATGTCCATGCACTCGCTCATGCCGTTTGTAGTCGAATCATACTATAGTAAACAAGTTGTTGCAATACAGGGTACCCCTGTTGTCAATAGTCGCATATACAGGGGTCCCGTATCAATGTTTGCCGCAACTTCTTCTACTACGGTGTCGTACTGATTAGAAAACACCCTTGTCAGGTACTGACAGGGATGGAATGCAACACTGTAAAGGTGGCTGCACGGACCATATGAACATGACATGGACGAATTCAACTACCCATGCCATCATAGTATAAAGTGCAGTGATTCGCGCACCCTGTTATGTATGCACTACTTTGTGCATAGCGCGCCACCGCGCGATTGCTTATCGGGAATCGCGCCGTCGCCTTCGTTAACGCCAAATTCCGCCAATAATACGATTATCACTTCTTATGCAACAAACAATTACTAACAACCTTATTTTATAACATCGATAGGCTACCTTAGTACCAAAACTTAATATTGAATTTTTTGTTATTTCAAATAATCTAAGTATTAGATTTAATTCTGGCGGCTATATTAATTTTATAATGTAAAGCGATGGGTATGAAGTCGGTTACTAACAAGTCCTGTTAATTGATGATTCGTTACAATCACGTTGTTATTTGCGGTAAACATCTTTTCAAAAAGGAAATACTAATTTTCCTAGAATTATTCGAAAGAACTTTTTTAACCTCATATGCAACTTAATATAAGCATGTTGTTGGTAAGGCTTTAGACGTTGCAACCTTGTCTATTCGATTGGTTGAAGTAATAGTAGTATTGCGTGGTCAAGTGGTGGATATATTATTCTATGTTTCGTTGTTACAGGTTAGTACCTAGCTAGTATTTACTCAAGATCCAACCCTAGTAGTTCTACTTGCTCTTGCGATGCTCTAGAGTAGGGAGAGAGCCGCTTAAGGACACGTCACATGACTAGAGAAAGGGTTATACCATCTTAACTCTATATCCGCTTCCTAATAGGGACTTTTTTCTTTCTTTATCGAGGCTTATATGTAGAATCCGATCATTTTAAGTAACAGCTTCGGCTACAGTCCTTTTATATATAAACCTCGATTCTTTACCCGACGGTGTCTTAGTGTCACGACTCAAGCATGATAGCGGGTCAGGAAGCAAGCCAGTGTGCAGCTGAGCCCGAAGTCCAACACATTAGGCGGGGAACACCTTTCCTTTGTTAGCGGAAATGACTAAACCAATCATGTGATTAGGATTAGTGGGATCAGCACTGATCCAAGTAATCTAGTACTGAAAACGGTATGAAGGCACGGATATATAAGGATACAGTCATCACTACATAGATAGCATTTCCTTCATAACTCTTCAGTTGTCAATCTAAGTATTCAGTCTCAGTATATTCTAAATAACCTCACGGCTTTTGATCATTACTTGCACGGTTGCGATATTGTTCACTCAGCACCTCTACTACCTTCTTGATAACATAAACCCTCTAACACCTTCCATATACTCACGGGTATTTAGTGTGATCATTACTCTTAGCTGCTTCTTAACGGCTATAGTTTAAAGCTATGTCTTTATCCTTCAATCTACCAAATCTAGACCCCTAGGTCTTAAAGCAATTTCTTAACGTACGCGTTAAAGAGTAGCTTTAAAACGCCTTAACAGTTTAGTACGATTACCCAACGACTTAATACAAACGCTTTACCGACGTTATACGTGTAAAACTTATCGAGCAAAACCAAATCGTTCGGAAATACGTTTAATATTTAAAATGATGAAATATTAATACATTCAACGTTTTAATGAATATAATTTGATAACTTAATGTTACCGATATGTTTATGTCTTCGGGTTAACTTCCCGCTTAAAAAGTTTCCCTTACATACGTTACGAACGATGCTATTACTATACCGTTTTTTATTGAAGACCACGTTAGCTCCTTAAAAATATAAAGTAAAAAATTCGTAAACGATTTTATATTTTCTTTAACATTTAAAAAGACTTATTCGCAAGAATCGACGGTATAATCTGAAAAGCCGCTGCCAAATTCGTTATTGTAAAGGGAGTTATTAATAATATACTTACTAATATGTTAATTCCCTATGATATACCAACAGTTTATAATAAATATGTAGCTCGCGTTCAACTTATCGACTGGCGCCTTTACAATTTCTGTGCTTGTTACGACAATATTAATATTATCGTTATCGGAGGCGCTTTTCACAATGAAAATAACGGCGGTAATACGCCCGTTCGAAATAGCTAAGGCGATGTTATTATAACTAGCGTAAACTCCTTTCGACCCGTTTCCAAGCGGCGCGCCGCTTAGGTTAACTATGTGGAACCCTCCCACCGTAAAGACTTCGGGTTATATTTACGTTACGGCGGAGACGGTTACTACATTTGTACCTACTTAGAGGACCCGGCGTAACGCCCGAACAGCTTTAACGATAAAGTCATTAAAAAATATAGCTTACTTCGGCGGAAAACTTTATGGATTTCGAAAATGAAAAAACGTGACTCCTATATATGATCGCATATAAAAATTAACAAAACTTCAATTTGATTTAATGACTTCGCTTTAATTTTAAAATCACTTTCCGTTTATAATAAATTTTCTTTGTAATTTTATCTATTTTATTCACACTCTCATACATATAAGTTCTGAAATGTTATGACGTTGCGAATAAATAGCTTACCAACCGTTTAAAATTACCGCGTTTTCTCATTCCTTTACGATAACTTGGCGAAAATATATTTTATACGCCCGATTTTCCCTCACGACTTATTTCCTTTATAACCTTTTTAAACGTCGACCTTAATAAATACTGTTATCGGATATAAACCTACGTCGTCCCTTCCTTATAATACAACTTTTTTTAGGTAAACGATAAATAAAATACTAATAAGTTATTTACGACGTTATAAAATATATATTACTTTTAAATCAAATTAGTAATTATCGTATATGAAAAAAGAACGTTTACACCCGTTTTAAAAAATGTCGAAAGGGGCTACTCTCGTTATATTTCACGTTATTTTACGATAAACCCGTGAAAACCGAACTGTTACTATATAACTCGCCGCCGTTTCTCCCGAAAATAATAGTAAAACACTTACCTCGAAACAACTTATCTCCGTTTACAATAAACTTTCCACTAATCATAGGGAATTCGCACCTTTATTCGACAAAACCCTTCACGATAAATTACCCCCTTACCCCTTTAAAGCTCATTAAGAAACTCTCATTTATACCGATAATGAGGACTAACATCTAAAAGTATCGTAAAACCCTTTACATGGTATATCGCGTAAAAAGCTCCTCATTTTACGTAAAACGTTAACCGAATTACTTAATGAAGTTTATATGCGAATAAACAACTGTTGAACAAACGTCATAATTCTTTTTGTTAAAAAACCCGAAAAAGGGTTATAATTTTTTATCGATTATCGCAAGCATAATATTATTATAACGGTTAATTGTTACTCGTTTCCTTTGATTCAAAAGACGTTTACAAATATTTCGTAAACCAAGTAATTTATTAAGTTCAATATTCAAACAATTCTTATAAGTTTCGTATTAAAAAAGGAAATAAATAGAAAATTGTATTTCGTATAAGTTTTAAATTTTTCAAGTAACTCGTTACTACTTTTAGTATTTTTAACGTTTCCATTACCTTTTCATTGTATATTAACAATTCTTTTCACCTTTTCTTTCGATATTTTTAATTTCATTCATTTTAATAACATTCTTATTGACTTTAACTATACTTTCGACGATTATATAACTGAAGTTAAACAAATTCTTCATGAATTCAACGTCGCGAAACTTAACCTAAATATTTCGAAATACGAATTCGGTATTTAAAAAACAAGTGCCTATGATTCTTTATTAAAGTGGGCGTCGACGTCCGTATAAACCTAGAAAAACTACGCGTTATCTAGAAATAAACGGTTTTCATAACGGTTTTGAAAATATGGGGCTTTTTAAAATTCGCAAATTTTTATCGTCATTTTACCCGCGATTATTCGACGATTATCGAACCAATATTACGGCTAACACGTAAGAGTATTTTATTTTATTAGGGGTTGAATGAAAAACATATTTTCGAACGGCTCAAATTTAAATATTTTTTCTGAACTCGTTTTCGCTTGATAGGATCCCGATCGTAATAATTTACTTAAAGCCGACTAATTTATTTGTACCCTAAGAAACTACCTCTTTTGACGCGACGACTACGGAAATTTACGCCTAATAACGTATTAGTTCTATTATTTATTTACCGCCGAATGAAAATACGAAATTTACGATGAAAATGTACTTAGGATAATAAACTACTTAAAAATATAAAACGCGAATCTCCGAGGTAAGGCGCGCCCGTTTATTATCCTAACGGATTACAAAAACTTAAAATACTTTATAATAATACAGCGACTTTCCGAATAATAAATCCGCTAAGTTAAACTCTTTTCGTAATTTCGTTTTCCGTTCATATACAATAACATAATAAATTACGTACGACCTGATATACTTTTACAACGAAATCAAGATATACTTAAGGGCTTTTTATACATACGTTACCTGGGCCGAAAACTCCAATTATTACGTCCTGAATAATTTACTTTTAAGCCGTTCCCGCATACTTACGTTTTCCAGTTAACTGTCGTCGACAAATTAATTTCAATAAGCCGTAAACCTTTTACTAACGTCGACCTTTAAAGTTATTAGAATATCGTTATTATATACGATACCATTTACACCTACCTATGACGTATGGTACGTATAGGTAATGGACACTTTTTAACGGATATTCGTACCAATAACAACCATAGGTTAAATATTTTAATTTCGAAATACCGAGTAAACAACGATAAGGTTTTAAGGTTTCGAAACTGTATTTAAATACGTATTTACGAATCGTTTATTACTGTGTTAATTTAAGTTACCTACGATATACGCTTGATTGGCTACCTAAACCGCGACGTTACTATCATTATCCTTTTTAAAACTTATTTTTAGCTAGGCTTATATCGTATTATCCATCGCTTTTGCCGTAATAACAACGTTTATAGCTGTATAACCTATTAAAAACACCGTCGAAAAAGGCTTTTTGAACCCCTTCCGGGTGTCAAACGACTTTAAAACGAGTTTTCCGTCAACTTTATAATTAATTTAGTTTAGTAATATAAAGACGACACACGTTGCCATATAATTAATACAAACCGCTTAAATAAAAACGTTTTCTTTAAACCTTTAATTACTATCAAAGTTAAAGCTTATATAAAACGGATTTTTATTATTATTAGCGGTTTTATAGTTTTCTGTATACGCTTTCTAACAACCGTGATTCGAATTAAACTAGTAATTTTAAAAATAACTTTACGATTTAATTAGGGTAAAACAACGCCTAAACAACGCCTTCTATCCCGAAATTAATAACGTAACCGAACACGTAAATCAAAAGGTCTTTATATATTTAGGTTCATTCTTCGTTTATATACAATTGGACTAAAATCGTTTATTACTCGGTTATTTACTAGTATTGAATAATAAAGATACGACGACCATTTATATTAACCCCTTTTTATAACCTATAATTATTACGTTAATCCTATTTAACCAATATAACATTTTTTGTTCCGATGATGGTATTGCATGTCAAGCCTAAACATTTTATTTAACGGATCTGCGAAGTTATAAATTTTATATGAATCATAATAACGGCTACGTAATAACGTATGAAAAAGCCGCTAATAAACGACGATCCCCTTCCAAACGTTATCGTATCGGCGATGACGTTTAACTTTTTCTTAAAAACTATAAGTTAAAAGAATTTTCCAAAAACTAAATAAACTTTAAAATAAGTATTTGGTAACGCATATAATTGATATTGACGTTATTAAACTTAACGAACCGGGTGGAAAATATGGTTAATGTTATGTAAATTAACTCGTTCGAACCGTTGCGAATCCGCTCCTAAGTTAATAAATTCGAAACTTCTAACCTTAAACAATAATTATTCAAGACGAAGATAATAAGGCGAAACCAAAGTGCCAAGTGGACAGTATATTATGGACCTGTAATAGATTACAAGTTCGACGTATCCAACTTTACAACTAATCAAAACGGTAAATTTCAGTTCAATGGGTAAGTTATATATACTTAACATAAAACCCAATTTTAAACTTTTCCAATACCGTAATAATCGACACCTTCGAATCGTGTTATAGATTAGTTAAATATAACGATAAGTCTTTATACGTAACCTGTAAAAAGTAATAATTTTACACTTTATTTTACCAAACAAAATGGCGTATAAACCGTTAGTAAACGGATATGAAACAAAAATTTTAATATTGAAAAAAGAGAAAAGCGAACGATTGAATCCGTGCCCTTCATTACTTGAATATATTCTTAAAATCATAATCTGAATCCCTACTCAAAATTATTTCACCTATTTTGATAAATTAACTTAACTTAACATTTATACGATCCAACTTAACCTTAATACACTTGAAACCTTAATAGACTTTTATATTTATTTTAATAAGTTTTCCTATATATTCACCAGCCGCCTCCCCCTACGTTTTCCCGGAGTTATAAAAAACTTACTTAAGTATTGCGTTTTTTGTTTATTAACTATACGGCTCGTAGGCTCCTAAATCTTATAAGAGTAACAGGGATAAACCTCCCACCCTAGCCTTGGGTATCGCCTTTACAATATATAGCGCGACGGAAATTTATAGCCTTTTTAACAACATTTACCTAAATCTATATGCTTTCTAACCGCTCGTTAACTCACAGGGAACGGCTTATAGTATGGATACTTACCTCGGTCCTTAAAGTAGAATGTCAAACACGTCCCCGACAACATCTCGATAGCTTTATTTAAATCCGGGTTTACATCTAATGGCGTATACGTATAACCAATTTTACAACCCATAACTTTAACGAAACAAAAATGATACTGAGCTCCAGTTTTTAACTACTCATTAATAACACCTTCGCAACTATTAAAACAACTTATTTTTTGTCTTTTGGCAAAAGTTACTGGAATTGTTCGTTATTTTATAAACGTATTAGAAATATATTTATTTTCGAATTCCGTTCAGGTACATGTCAACACTCTTTAAAGTAAGAAAATTCATACTCCTTATTAAAAACAAAATGATTTTAAAATATATAACCTATATATTGATTGGCTTTATTTACTTCAGCGATAAAGCCAAGATTTATCGTAACGTTAATAAGTAAAGTGAGTACCCAAATCGTAAAATCGATAAATATTATACTAATAACTGTAAATATTAACGCCTTTATAGGTAAAAGTTAAAGGTTAAGGGAAAAAGGAAGTTTTACTTTTTACAATTAGAATTTTACGGGTTATTTATAGCAAAGGAAAGGCCTTAAAGCCCCTTTCATGTAACATTGCCCTAATGCCTTCTACACAGGACCATGTTATTGTAAAAGGCACACGTACCTTCCAAATACTTACGACGCCTTACACTACAACGTCACAAAAAAAATACTGGAGGAGAAACGATAGGAGTATCTTTAGGGGTAATATTACAGGCCAATGCCTAGCTAGTATTTATCAGGGATCTAACCCTGGTAATTCTACTTTCTCCTACGATGCTCTAAAGCAATGAGAAAGCCACTTAAGCACACTTCACATGACTGAAGAAAGGGTTGTACCATCTTAGCTCCATAGCTGCTCCCTAGTAGGGACTTCTCCTTCTTCTTCTTCATCGAGGTTTATAGACATAATCCTACCACCTTGAGTGACAGCTCCTGCCACAGTCCTTTATATTGGTAGACCGCTAGCCAGTCTATATAGTAATTTATATAGCCAGTTGCTTGGCTCGTGCCTTAGTGTAAAGTAGGCGTATACTGTTCTTGTTTTGCACCTAATACAGTAGGCTTATAAATAATACACTTAACTTGCAGTCAGTATAATTGACTTTACTATAAGTAAAGGTGATCTATTGTACTGTAAACTAGTACTATTCCCATACTAGCGGCTTTTTGTTTTGTATACGCGTACATTAGTATAGTCGATCTAACTTTTACGGTGACTGCCGAATTACCTATTAATTCAATACCCAAACTCCTATCAATTCCAATGAACTTTTATACCCAAATTGTCTATAATTAACATTAATTGCCCCACGGCTTCGAATTACGACTTTATCAGTTCCTATAAACATGTCTTTCTCAATAGACCTGTGTAAATTTCCAACTTAGCTATGCTAGTCAGAAAAGTTAAAGAAGTCGGTCACACTCATTTCCTGAGAGTCTTTCAGTTTACTAGCATATATATGTCAGCTGGTATATAACTTTTCCTTACCCAGTAACCTATTAACATTACTCTCGATGCGTATAGTTAAATTATTGTTTTTTCAAAATTCTTAAAGGCTTTTTGAAGCGATACCTTTATTATAGAATCGGTAGGATTGTCTTTCCCATCGATTTATCATAATTCCTCAATTTCATCACCTTTATAAGAATCGCAGAAAGTCATTACGTCGATTATTAATAGTTTTTCACTGGCGGTTCCGAACTTCGAAAGGCATTCAAATAAGCTTCTCGAGTAGATACAGATTACTACTAAGATAAACGGAATTTTTAGCTACTTGGTAATAATTTTAAAAGTTTCCCATAGGGCTTCACCTATATTTAAACCAGTTTGCTTCTGTCCAACGAATTAAGGTATACTAAGTAGGTACCAAAATAAAGTTAACAATTAAGGTAAAGCCGAAGACTAGAAGAGGTTAATGAGGTCCTTCGTATAGGATTTATATGTATAGTCCGTGTACGGCTCATCACGTGTCCTTACACATAATACTTGCAAACTGTACCCAGACCACACCTGGGTCGTGTATTATATATCCCGTTACGTACACAGTTACATAACCTATAAACTTAAGGACCAATAGCCTAATTTCATAATATGCTATTCATTTTATTAAAGAGCTATTAAAATTACGATATGACACCAGCTAAATATTAAATACGGACCGTATTTTCGTAAGGCGCAGGTCAGGTGTAAACTAGCTAAATATTGAGTACAGGTCGTATCCTCGTAAGGCGCGGGCTGGTTACAAACCAGGCGCGAGCCGTATAACGCGTTTCCTAATACGCCGTATGACGTATATACCTTATCGATTTAAAACCACCTACAACGTATATTAAGCCTTTCAATACGTCGTACAACGCGTTTCCCAATATTCGGTATAATGTATATACCTTTGTAATCCCGAGCCGCCTACACCGTATGTTACGCCTCTTGGTAAGCCATATAACACGCCTCCTTATACGTTATATAACGTATAAAAGGTATTAATTCTCGTCCGCCTACACCATATATCAAGTTTCCTAATATATTATATAAATCGCCTTTAGACACACCGTGAAACATATAAGCCATAGTAATCATGGGCCGCTTACGTTGTATAACGTGTTCACTAAGGCGATGTATAATGTATAGATTATATTGATTCCAGTTCTCTTATACCTATAAAAATGGCCCCTACCGTAATTCCTAAAACCTCTATCCTTTTATTTTTTTCTTTCGCTTATCCAACTTTTTTCGCCTATCTTTATTACGTTATTTTACAAACTTTTCAGTTAAAAATTTTCTTTTCAATCATTATTATATGCTTTATTTCTCCGTTACCGTTTTCTTAGCATCAATCCTTATTAGTTATTAAAAACAAATAATTTAACGGTCTGGTTCAATATTCTAGTGCTATTATCATATTTAATAATGAAAATTATCCTCATAATAAGGCATGCCGTCTTTCTATATCCTAATATTATTTACCGCTGATTATATGATATAGATCACTTACGTTATAAGTAACCCTTTTAAATTCGGTGATAATAAAAATAAGATTAAATTTCCCTAATAATAGGAAGGATACTTATATATGTTATATTAATTGTTGATTAAATTTCGAAGTACCTTTAACTTAGATCCGAGTTTACCACGCCTAATAATATTATTCTTTTCGTAATATATGTAGTAGAATAAGGTTAGATATTCTTTTTGTAAAACGCCTCACACTATATTAACCTCTTTTCATCATATATTTAAAACACACTCTTTTATAGCTTCGACAAGTTCATGTATACTATTACGACAGTTTATTGTCATCTTTTAAAACAACACCTATATTTTATTACTTTCCCGTAAACGGTGGGATACTCATTTCAGCTATAAATTGGTTTTCGATTTTTCTTGCTCCGCATTAGTTGATTAATTTACCCGGATTTGTAATATCGCCCGCATATAAGGCCTTCCAATTATTCTAGTAATATAAATTGCTATATCTTTTCTTTTACGTTCTCGTAGTACCATTATTTTCGATTTTGTTATTTTCGAAATCAGTTTGATCCCCTTCGACCATTTCTCCCATAAATCGCGATCAAACTCCTTGTGATTGTCTTATATTAAGTTGGAACATCTTTATCCTAGGTCCTGAGAGTGCATGTCGTAAACCACTTTATATTTTTTCCGCGAATGCTCGAAATCATATTGCTGAATAAGTTATATAGTTCAAAACTAATACAGGTTACCGCCTATAAAATATAACGAACCATATTTAAAGCCTAACCGTAAAATATTTTTATTGAGCCGTATCGTATTAAGTCAATTTTTATAGGAATGGTTTGACTAAGTAAACCAAGAAAGTATTAACAACTGTACCTATAATTTCCGCTTTATCACAGTGTAAATAAAAATATCATAATTTTTGGAATAGTATTACATGCATTGCAGTAGGTCGACTTTACTTACAGAAAAGTTGACCATACTGCGAGTGTATTGCTTTGTGCGGACTTACCGCATTTGTGTGTAAGTTGAGTGCAGTACGCTGCACTTCATTCTAGGGTATGGGCTAAGTACTTAGCCATATAAATTACAGTGCGGACCGGCTGGCGGGCTATCAAAACTAAAATAATACATTTATCATTTGACCACTGTAATTCTACTGTTACTTTGAATAATCTAATCGATAACGTTGTAACGTCTAAGTCCTACCAATATTGATTAGTACTTGTATGCTAAGTTAAGTACGGATAATTTAAGTAAAAGAAGAAGTTATTTTTCGGTTATGCTTTACGTTTATCTTTAAGGTAGAGGAATGATTTTTACGAAGGGCCTTTATTAGTATTGCGACAGTCTTTTAACAACCGGAAAATAGAGAAGATTTTTAGGTTGCGTTAGTTTTTTAACGGTAATTTGAAAGTACGTCACGGTATCGTTATCTCAAATATGCAAAAATCTTTATTAATTCTTTTTGAAAACAATGAGATTTATTGTTAAAAGTTTTAATGTGCGGTAAATTGGCAAACGGCTAAATTAGTATTATTACAGGTGCTATCATTTTAAAAACAACCCAGTCTTTATGTTAAGATAATAACCTTGAAGTTTGACTAATAATAAACGACTTTCGAATTTACCCCGTATATTAAACTTTCACCTATACTTTATTTTTTTTACTTTTTACGTTACTTTAATCGTTAAGTTTTCTATTTTAGGCGAAAACATCGAGAATCGCTAATTCACGTTGAGAAAGCTACGTAACGCGATCTCTTGCCAAGTCGCTAAATTTTTACGCGACTTTACACCAAAATACTAATTTTCTACACCAAAATATCATCAATTCCCTCGCTTTACATGCCTACCATGCCTTATACAAGCCTTAAGATATTTACTATTCACGTTTAATTTAAAGCTATTACTGACTCTAAAAGGGAAAAAAAGACTCAAAAACCTCGGATTAGTTTTTGTTATTAATCACGACCATTAACTTTGGATTACGGATATCGATCAAACCTTAACTAAAGGCTTTATAATTAATTACTTTAGCTAGTATATCCTCGAAATTGAATTTGGAAAGCAGTTTAGCCGAGGCGTCAACGTCTTTTTAAGATTTCCGCGAGTTTTTTAACTATTAGATACCAGATATATAAAAAAAATCTAACGTTAAGTTAAGGTTAAATTAAGGATAAAGGTTAAAAGAGTGGAATTTATATACCAGAAAGGGCTTTACAGAAAATGGTAAAAACCTTTTTTAAAATGACTTAGTTAAAGGAATACTTACAGGATCTTTAAGAAAAATTTAAAGTTTTTAAGGAACCTTTACGCTTTTATATAAGATTAAGGAGACCCCCCTTTTATCCTTAATGAATTTAAGCCACCTTACTCTTTAAATGATAAGTAATCTATTAACTTATTTAAAGGTTTATTACTATTACATAATAACGCGAATTACGTTTTGAACGGCGAAAAAATACGCGAAATAAGGGTTGTAAGCGCGGCTAAAGGTATTGACGTTAGCTCTTTATACCAATTAATTAAATAATATCGTTAGGTCTTTTGAAACCTTTAAAGACATATCGATACTTAGTATTATAATCGTTAAAAACCTTAAAACCCCTTTTTCTTTAGACTTTTTTACGTACGTAAGATGACTATAGGCCTTATTATAAGACTTTACCTATCGGATTCAGCGATTGGCAATTACCCTTCAAATTTTACTTCGAAACCTTTAAGATTTATTTCTCTATAAAATACTGTTCAAGCTTAGAATAACTATCGCGATCTTTTTTAAAAACTTGTTAGGATAGTTAATATCAATCACAAGCTGATAACGGATTTTGCTAAAATCTGGGATAATATAGAAAGGTATAACGGAAAACCTTATAATCTTTTCGATACTAAGATAATTTTTTTTTAAATATTTACAAGTAAATAAAGGTCCTACTTTCTGATTTTTACTTACTATTTCCCGAAATCTCTATAATTTACGTTAAAAACTATTACTTAACCTTTTTAAAGAACATCCCTACGTTTTGTAAGATTGAAGATAATATGAAGGGTTACTTCGAGTACTACATTTACCTTACGTAATACTATTCAAATTGGCACACTACTCGGTAAATTATGATAATAGTAAAAAAGAAAAAAGATGAACTACTAATGGGTGTTTTTAATACAATATTAGATAAGTTAATAATATGTAAGGAAGGAATGAGAAAGACCTACGTTGTCGAAGCTATATTTCGCTAATAGGTACGGGAAGCTGTTATAGGCGTCAGTATGTTTGAATACGCCCTATTACGCATAGGTATTACTTGTAAAGGCTTTTTCAGCTAATTGCGTTTTTCGTTTATTACCGTAATGATATATATACCAAATTCGCTCGGTATATATTCCTAACTCGGTAACTTTCTTAACGTGGATAATGAAGACTTTGCGGTAGTTAACTACATCGATTGTAAGTACGTGCGTTTATAACACCTAAGGTAATGTTTATTAACCTCGTCCCTAAATTAAAAGTAAAACTTACTTTAACATTAATACGATTTAGGCGGACCTATTCACCGTAAGTATTATCGTCGTAATAATGGCAAAAGATGTTGGATTTGTAGTAAGGCCGGCTATTAGTAAACTTGTTACGCCTTCGTTAAACGGAACAACAAGAAAATAGTGTATTTCACTTAATACCTTAATACGTCGGAATAAAATTACTTAAATTAGGTTGCAGATGTTAATGGCAACAAGTTAATTAATTTCGTCAACGCCTTTAAATTGTTTAAGTAGTACGAAGATATTATTTTTAGTATGATATCCTAATAACTAGCTGGTTATGTGTTTTTATATTATTTAGGTGGTAAAGACCCGTACTGTTATCCTAATGATGCCTCTAATCCCTTATATATTTTAATCTTTGTCATTGTTATGCGAATTATACGTTTGATTGTATTATATCAAATATAGGGTTAATAAATTATTTAATAAAAGTTTATTCGTAATATATGGTATTACAGAGGGAAATTATCATAGCTACCAAGATTAATCTTTACGAAGCGAGTAAAGCCAAAGTTGGTTTTGGTCAAGACGAATAATTATTATTATTAGGATTATGGTAGTTTTAACTGTTGTAACGGTAGTTATATTTTACATCTTTAGGTACCCTACGACTTTTTCACTTTGTTTGGGATATATAAAGACTTTTGGCGTTTACGTGGATGTTAATGTAAACGAACTAGTTAAAAATGATTAAATGATCCTACTCGTCTTTAAGTGAGGGTATTAATGGTTTTATCTTTAAGGTTCGGAAGTAGTTGTATTAAACTTGACGAAACCAAAGACATATTAATTTTACCGGCGTTTTAACCAGCTAGTTCTTAGTAAATTATATAAAGTCCTTCAGTACGCATGGTATATAGATATGGAATACTTTGTCTTAAAAGTTATAAAAGGGCTTTACCTCCACTGTAAAACGTTTATTTTAGACTACAGGAAATTTAAGTTTATATTAAGAAACGATAAGGACTTTAATTATAGGATCTTCATGAATATATTTTATTTTGATAATAATTTCAATTTTTACGTCATTCATTTCGTAACTTTTAATAAAGAAATCAAGTTTTCAAAATCCCTGTCAGCAAAGGATACGTAAAAAACGTTAAGGAAAATGTGGATTAATACGTATCTAGGTTTAACTAACATCGTCGTCTACTATACCGGTACCATCTTTACGGTGGCAGAATTTCAAAAAGATACTAAGATAATAAGTATGCAATAAAAACAGGTATCTGTAAGAACCCACTCAAGTATTAAAAAGGTTAAAAGGGTACACGCCTTAATTCGACAAACGTATAGCATCTTTACGTTAGAAATTGGAAGTTTAACGGATCCGAAGCCACGCCTATAAATAGAAGTACAAGGCCTTGATAATACTGTAGGCCTTAACGCCTTCATGCTAACGCTTTTAGTCTTTGAAGCGTACCTACGACTAAGGAGTAAGTCCCCTCCCTCGATAAGTACTTAAAAACGTGTTACAACTTATAGAAAGGCTTTAAAGAAACTTCGAAGAGAATCAGCACGCCGTCAAGTTAATAACATCTTCAATACCAAAAACGGGCCTATAATAATCGATGTACTTGCTTTTTTTCTATAAAGGAAAGTCTCCGTATAGCGGGAGTCGTGTAAATGTGAAGGTTCGTATAAAATATTAAGTATCGCGAACTTCAAAATGGTTATTAAAACTACTAACAGTTATATACCTTTCCGAATTACTTAAGTTAAGCTTTACATTAAGGATATTAACCTCCTTTACCCGTTATCGATAAGCTAATTAAATGCCACCGAAGAGGACGACCCCCGGATAAAAAGAATCTTAAAAAGGAAAAATATATACCGAGCCGAATTTACAATATTATTTGGGTAAATAGAAAAAAAAAGGATAACAAAGATTTAACAGAAAAACATAGGGTATAAAGGATTATTGTGACTTTTGGAAAACATATTAAAAAAAGCAATAAGGTTGAAATAGACGGTTTACAAAGTCTAAATGTGGTACAATTTATACCGAAGGCTAACTTTGACCTTAAAAACTAGAATATCACGATTTTTAAGTCGAGGATTATTTATGAGGTTCAGGGTAAAACTATGGGGCGGCTGTGTGAAAGTTTACGGCTTATTATTTAAAGATATAGCGATGAATTTAAAGACTAAATCCTCTCATAGTCACTAACGATTTAGAAAATTAACTAATTCTTGGTAATTACCCTAACAATAAACTTATTAGCCAAGATTAAAGGCAAGTTTACATTTAGTAGTTATAATATTACTTACGTATATACATAATTAGTCACAGATTCATAACGGATTACATTATGAGAATTTCTATAGGAACTATGTATTATATACCTACTGAGAACGGTAATACTGTATATTAAACTACTTTATAATGGGTTGATATAAGTGTTTACTGGTTTATAATCTACTAATCGTAGTTAGAATACCGGTTGAAGATAATGTTTTTAATATATAATCCGTATGTATTAATAATACAAGGGAAGGATGTCGGTATAATAGGCCTATAAATTAGTAATGCCTTTTTTATCGAAATAAAATGCTTTATAATACGGAATCAACAAGCGATGGCAGACTTGGAGTTTTAAAATTGTAAACCGGTAATAAAATTAACGGAAAATAATCAACTTGACTTTAATAGATCGTTAATTCATATATTTGATATTAATACCTGCTTAAGCCTTCAATAGAAGATTTAGGGCACTATTATGGCTATAATAGAAAAGGCTAATAAGGCTGAAGCTTAACGGTATTTAAAACAAAGTATATAGAGCAGTTATATTACCACTTCATACCGACTGAAAACCTTATACGATTTATCCATTACAATACAAGTATAAACACCAACAAATAAAAATTTTGATCTACTAAATAAAAGGTTGTAGTGGAAAATGCGAAGCCTAGACCGCGGAATTAATATGGTGTTAATCGACCTTTCAAAGGCTAAGTTAATAATTTTTTCAGACGGGTACTTTACAAATAACACCGACTTATCTCTACAAATCGGTTTCCTCATAACCCTTGTGAACGAAAATATGCGAGAAAATCAATGTAGTATTATAGGTAACGAAAATTTACTAAACCCTGGTTGAATATGAAAAGATTATACGAAATATGTAAACTTCGAAGGTTTACGGTATAATAACGGGCTTTGGTGTAGGTATAACGCTATAGGAAACCCTCAAACTTATGACCAGGCAGTTAAAGATTCTCTTTATCCCGGTAGTAATCTATACCGACTCCAAAAGTCTTTTTAAGTACCTGTTAAAGTTCGAAACCACTAACTAAAAATGCCTAATAATCGACGTAATGGCACTTCAAGAAGCTTACAAAAAAAAGGGAGATTAAGGAGTTCCGATGGATGGATAAAGAAGATAATCCTGTAAGTACTATAATGAAGACTATGTTAAACAAAGCTCTACAAATGTTTGTAAATAGTAACAAACTGATTATCTGTACTAAAGGATACGTGAATAAATCTCCCGAAAAGATATGATTACGTAACGGCGGATATGGATGTGATAATGGATTGGAAGACTGCTAGGGGATTTATAATAGCGATTTGTTTAAGTAATATAATTGAAGTGCCGAAAGAACTTTTTATAAGAGTTGATAAATTTGGAGCTCGAGGCAACCGACTAATTAAGCTTCAACAAGGTTAAGTTGTATGTAATTGGATACAATTCAGTATAAAAGTTAATTAAAATTAATAGGAACCTAGCCAATGAACGAGGAAGCAATTTAATAACAACCAGAAAAGATTAGTTAACCATACTGGCGTACGCGTACAAACTAAAAAGCCGCCAATGTTGAAATAATATTACATATAATACAATAAGTCGACTTTACTTATAGTAAAGTTAACCGTATTACAAGTGTATTGCTTTATACGGACTTACCTCATTGTTTATAAGTCGAGTACAGTACGCTACACTCTACTCTAGGGTACGGGCCAAACACTTGGCCATATAAATTACAGTGCAGATTGGTTAGCGGTCTGCCAAAACTAAAACAATACATCCATCATCTGACCACTGCAATACTATTATTACTTCGACCAATCGAATCAAAAACGTTGCAACGTTTAACGCCTACCAACAATAATCCTTTCTATTCTGTTTAAAGGGCCGCTTTCCCCAGTTTGTGTCGTGTTATACGCTCTAGTAAGCTTTTCCTAATATCTGTTCCATTTAATATTATTCGCCTTCATCGGTTTTAACTAATACCAACCCCGCTCTGCTTCATTCCACCTGCTTCCTCTGGCTGCCTCAACATTTGAAACCAGTTATAATAAGGGTTTTAAATTTATTAACTCCATCGTTCGAAAATTTTAAAAAATGGTAATAATATTTTATGCATAAAATTTGATAACTTCTTGATGAAAGCCTTTTTGCGGCCGAATACCTTGTTTGAAAATTAGAATAATATATATCTAGCCTTATATATCGTATTATAACATAATAATGATAAGTGTTTACCCCTCTTTATTATTATTCCATTATTTTTGAATTAAAGGCGATTTATTCGATATAAGCTTTTTAAACCGTATTCGGCGTCGATATTTAACCGCCGGGTCGTTGTAAAACTAAATGTCCTACTATTTCGTCTCAAATTTATTCAAACTTTGAATATACCAACAATTGTTTAATAACTTCTATTACAGCTTATTATAAGCTATTGACTGAAACAATATATAAAAAATAACCTCATACCCCATTTATAAAACAAAAATCTCCTAAATTATAAATTCCTTATATATATCATCCTCTGTTTTGTCCGCGATAAAAGCTAAATTTAAACGCACATCGAATGAATCGTAAGAAGAAAGGGGATTCGTAACAGTACGTTGAATCAAATTGACTTGAAATATGAAATATTTTTAACAATATTTAAGATAATATTCGACGGGTTGAAAATGCCAACGACGCGATATCGATTATATAGTTAATTAAGCTTTGTACTAAAACGGGTGATTTGAATATTACGTAAATTGAAATAAATTGAATAGCGTACTTCATATAGTTTCAACAATCTCTGCTGTTGGTTTGATACCATTTTTATTCATCGTTCAATATATACCACAACCCCTTAAATTCAATACGCACTTTTGTATAGGTACCCCAAAAACTTAAAGGTTCGTCTCGCCAAATGAATTAATATCTTGATATGCATGTTTACCTCTGGATAAGTAATATTTCGTAACAATTAATTAGTCAATTTATATTGAATATGGTAACCGTCGATTTTCAGTTATTGAATACAATATAATAAGCTGAAAAACATAATACTTAATTAAATCATGAGACGTTGTCGACATTCCGCAAGTACTTTCAAACCCTTTAATTTACTCGATAAATACTGCCCTCCACTTAGCATCAGTAAGCTGTCGATAACAGTTACTAAATTTTTATGAAAAAAAAAAAGTGGTTTGAAAAACATTGATATATTTCGAGTAGCGATCGCTAGTAATCAATATCATATATCTACAAAATCGTTGCAATATATTCCGAAATTATTCTATATACCTATCAGATATTATAAATCATAATACATCCATTTAAATAATAATAAATGGTTCATGAGTAAAACCTAATCAATACCGGCAATCGTTATTGATAATCGGTAAATTTATTATCAAGTTGACAGAAATATTGAGCCAAGATTTTTTAAAGTTGAAAACATTTAAAAAGGGCCTTATCCTCAAGTTCAACTAGATTTCATACCGTAACACTACGTATATATTTGATATACAAGTAAAATTTTTACGACTATGTCTTTCCGATAGTGATTCTGTTAAGTGACCAGAAATAAAACATTTTCATCGGATAACCTTTCATAAACAAATATAAATTTCTTATAAGAACTTCGTCGTTAATAACATCCAAATTGGTATATACAAACGACCTCAGTAACGTAAGGTACCCATTGTATCAATATCATAATCCTTAATTTATACCAAATATCTTACTTTCACTGAAAAACTTCCAACTCCCGTAATAACCGTTAATATTCGAATACTATATAAAGGGTTATTTAACATACATTAAACTTATAACTTCATTAAAAAGAAGAACCCGAAAATAAAATAACCGCCTGATATTAACGAAATCAGCGATACTAATACAAGTTGGACTCAATTCAGTATTTTAACCTTCGATACCTCGATATTCTCCGGTGTTAATAGATCTTTCGATACAATGCGAACCAGACTCAAAGTAATACCGTAACCGTCGACGCCTCGTAGTACTTCAACTCCTCTTATAAACGTATATTATCGCAATACGATGATTAATACCTCTTCTTGATAAATGGTTCCAAATATCCTACTGTAATATGCATTTTCATAATATATAAATCGATCATCATTATATTCGATATTACTTTAACACAAAACTAGAAGACACGTACACTCCGCTATATAACCTCAGTTTTACCCTACAATCTACTCGTTAATATATCTGGATGAAGGTGCTAAATCGCGAGCTAATAAAGAAGATACTATGAAAAAGGCAAGAAATCCTCAACCTTTTAAGCTCAATATTCCAAAATCGAACGTAGTTGAACAAGTGCTCCAAATCTTTATGATCCGTTGACAAAATAAATCGAGTACGGATATTACGCATTTCAGATAACCACAATTCTAAATAATATACTATTACGAAAACATCCTCATCGTAACTAATATAATTAAGGACTGCGATCAACAATCGTCCAAAAAAATAAATTACGGGTTGTAAAATACCTTCTCGATATCTTGATAATAGGTAACTTTTTCAATCTATCCTGAAATAATCGATTCCCATTACGGTTCAACGGTTAAATTATTAATGTGTTAAAATTGAAGCCGTAAACAATTCATAATTTAACGTTTAAAATACATCTTTATCGCAATTCATTTAAACCCATCCGGTTTCTAATTTAGTAATTTGCCTAAAGTAATTAACTAAATTAAAAAAAAAGTGTCAATAAAATTTCGATAAAATTTAATTAAACTAAAAAAAACTTCGAACCTTTCGACTAGTACGTAAGGAATTTTATTTGCGTATAATCCGAACTGTTACAGAGTCAGCCCGAATAATTACGCCAACCTTTATGATAAAACCAAGGTATTTTATCTTTTCAACCACAAAGTCATATTTTCTAAAGATTATGTTTAATCCGACATCGCGAAATCGTTTTGAGACTTTACAAAATTTCGCGATATAATTCTTTTTAACACAAGAAAAACAAGAACGTGATTCAGATATACTGTAATGGAATGATGCTAAATAATCGCCATTATATCATTAATATACCGTTAAACTGTCGTGATTGTTTTTGATAACCCAAAAGAGGGACTTTTTTTTTCGAAAAACAAATACGCAAAACCCTTCATTTCTTTCATTCGATATAAATCCAATACGATCAAGAGTCGCAAAAATATCAAGTTTCGTAAACCACGTCGACTTTAATAATGTACTTAAGGTTTCCTTAATTAAGGGTAAGGGAAAATCATTTTCCTCAATAATCTTATTTAAAGTTCGATAATCGACGTAAAACCGTTACCCCCCCCACCACCACCCTGTTAAAAAATTAGTGATAACAGTATAACAGTTGATAATTAGCTCAAACAAATTGAAGCCTTATTTATTACTTTGATAACTTGAAGCCAAAACTCAAAAAGTTAATTTCGTGACATCGAATTTAACGGTTCTTATACTATATTCAATGGGGGTTAATGTTCGTTAGATTCAATATAAATATAATAATTAAGTTTCCACCTATATGAACGTAAGGTCATAACCTGTACCTAATCAAATAAATCGCGGAACTTCGCCAACTCGGGTAAAAAACGTAACTCTCTATCTTCTTTTCTACGATCATTAAAGACATCGATGACAAGATTCGCGTTATTTCTTAAATCCTTATAGCAAAAGATAACTGCGATTTATCGCATATATGTTACGCCGTCGCTAAAATCTGGAAACCAAATGAACAAAACCTAGTTGATAAATACCCGAAATATATACCAATCTAAAACATGGTATTATCTGGGGAACTACTATTTTTTATTTACTATTAACCACTAAACGACTATCATCATCGTCTAAAATCATATATTAATGTCACCTTTTAAACATATCGAAAAGTTTATCTCGCGTTATATCTGGAATAATATATATTAATATCAGGTTCGACTATATATTTATATCACCGCGAAATTTGGCTACGTAGGAAATACGTGTATTCCGCCATAACCCTTAAACTTCATCTTAATTTCCAAAATATTATAAATGAACTTGCTTTTTTCTTGACATTTTTACTTGAAATTTATTTACAACATAATAACAACTAAAGAAAAGATTGATTAAAATATCACAAAACCTAATGTTATTTAAAAGTATATAAAAAGAGGTGAATCCTCGTTTAAAAGTATTTTAATGAAAATAAACTTGTTTTTACTCCATCGTACAATTATTTCCTCAATCTATATAACTTTCAAACGAAATAATATTTTGGAATGTGGCTTTCTTTGTTCTTGATAATTATCAAACTGTTTGTAGGCGTTAGACGTTATCTCGTTGTCGATTCGATGGGTCGAAGTAACAGTAGTATTGCAGTGGTTAGATATTGAATGTAATATTTAAGTTTGGCAGACCGCTAGCCGGTCAGTACTGTAATTTTTATAGCTATATACTTGAACCATAACTTAAAGTGAAATGTAACATACTGTACTATACTTACACGTAATGCTGTAAGTCCGTATAAAGTAATACACTTGTAATACGGTTAGCTTTACTATAAGTAAAGTCGAACTATTATATTATATGTAATAATATTTTGATACTGGCAGCTTTTTAATTTGTGTATATACGTTTGTGTGGTTAACTAATCTTTTCTGGTTATTTCTTAATCATCTTTTCGTTAACTAAACAAACCCCTATAAATTCCAATTCACTTTAACACTAAATAATACCGAATTACATACATATTGACTCCATTTAACCTCAATTACTCCGTTATACCGAGATCTGAATTTATTATCTTCTACAAAAGGTTTTTCGCCATTTTCACTATGTCACCTAAACAAATTGCCATTATCAATCCCCTGAAAGTCTTTCAAATTTCCATAACATTTGTGTCTACCGGTAGGTAATCTTGGCTTTTAGGGCGGTTTATTTACGTATTCCTTCATATATATAGTTAATTCATTATTATTCACAAACCTTTTTAGGGTTTCATTTGGTGTAGCCTTCGTTATAGTATTTACAGGTCTTTGCCATCGATTTATCGGAACTCTTTAATCTCCTTTCCTTCGTAAGCTTGGAATAGTGTTATTACGTCGATTATCTGGCGTTTTTCGCTAGTAGTTCTCAGATTTAACAGATACTCGAAGAGACTCTTCGAATCGGTACAAATTACCATCGAAATAAAGGGAATCTTTAGCTTTTTTGTAATAAGGTTATGGGTTTCTTATAACGTTATATCTACGTTGAAAGCTGTTACTATACCGTAAATCATCTAAGCTAATACACTTGGTATAATCCTCTTATATTTAACGGAAGTTGAGTAAATTTGGTTACCGATCATATGAAACGACTTTTTAGCCTATCTTAATGAACAAAAGTTATAAGAAAGCCGATATCTAAACACCATTCAGTGTTATTTATAATATACACGTTCGTAAAAACTATTAGTTTAGTTTTTAAAAGGTCGATTAACACTTTATTCATTTCGAGGTTTATATTCCGCATTTATCAATCCAACCTCTTATTTAGTCTATTAAAGTTTTTATCCATTAGTATTTATACTTATACCGTAATACATAAATCGTATAAGGTTTCCGGTTAATATAAATTGGCAATATAATTACCTCATATACGCTATTTTAAGTACTGTTAAGCTCTAGCTTTATTAATGTTGTTTATTATGGTAAAAATAGCATCTTAAACTTTCTAGCGAAAGCTTAAGCTGGCATTAACACCAAGTAAACGGATTAATGACTCATTAAAATCAAGTTAATTAATTTTCGTCAATATTATTACCGACTTATAATTTCAAAACTGTAAATTTTTCAGCGCTTTTTATTTCTGTACCATAAAGTCAGTATTTCCGACGAACATGGTATCGTTAATTCGCATGCGTATTATACAGAAGTCATTTTTTACGTCATTAATTAATACGGATCGTATATTAAAGACTTTATTGTTAACCGGTACCTAAAATACGAATAATAGATTAGGAACCAGTGAACTCCTGCCTTAGCCGATTCATATAGTAATGTAACGTACGGTATTACCGTTTCTTATACGTATATAACACGGAGTTTCTTTTTCAATTTTAATAATACAATGCGTAATAAATTCGTTATGTATTATATATAGGATGATGTAATATTACACCTATGAAATACAAACTTGCCTTTAGTTTAGCTTACTAACTTATTATCAAGGTAATGTCCAAACGTTAACTACTCTTTTTAAATCGCTAGCGATTACGTAAGTATTTAACTCTTATCTTTATCCCTATGTTGTTAAGCGATTAACCATAACTTTTTATATGGCCGTTCCGTGGTTTTACCCGTAACCATATGGATAATCCTTGACCTAAAAATCGGGATATTCGAGTTTTAAAGGCTAAATTTAGCTTTCTACACAAATTATACCACACTTCGAATTAATAAACCGTCGATTTAAACTTTGGCGCTTTATTTAAAAGGTTTACCAGAAATTTTAATAATACTTTCATACCCTAAATTTTACTATCAAAGTTTCTTTATTCTTTTCTTACTTGTTTACCTCAATATCATTATAAATATGGCCAGGTATATATTCTTTCTCCTTAAAATTACTTCTTTTTAGGGGTTGTATATACCAGCAACGTTTTATTAGCTTATCGATTAAGTGTGGGGGAGATTGGTATTAACTCGATCTTTTAACTTAAAAGTCTGTATCATTAATAACCCTAATATAAATGTTAACCTTAGCAATTAGAAAAGACGTAGACCCGTTAGTAATTTTAATAACCAATTTAAAATTCGCGATATTAAATATCTTATACAGCCCCGCCTATTTACCTGGAATCTGCTACACAATAAATTTACTTTATAATAGAAACACAAGCACGTCGATTATAATAAGCACGTTTTTAGTGTTAAAGGCGTTTTTAACTTCATGGTATGCCAATTTCTTTCGCAGTTTTCTTAAAGTTTTACTATAAGCTATAATACTTTTTGAAGTACTTGCCAAAGATGGAGATTCATTTCTTAATCGTGTGGACGATTCAAAGACTAGAAGCGTTTATAATATGCCTTCGGGGCCTACGGTATTATTAAAGCTTTTACTGCTATTTATAAACGTGCCTCCGGATTCGTAAAGCTTCCAATTTCCAACATAAAGATACTATATATATAGCAAAGTAAGGCGTTTACATTTTCAACCGTTTTAATACTTTATTAGGCTTTTACAAATACATATTTGTATTAAATACCCATTTTTTTGGTATCTTTTAGAAATTCCTCCGCCGTAAAGTTGGTACCGGTATCGTAAACAACGACGTTAGGTGGACTCAAGTACGTGTTAATCTATAACATCTTTAACGTTTCCCATATATCCTTTACCGAAAGGGACTTTAAAAACTTAACTATGTAAAAAGAGGTTACGAAGGTAACGATGTGAAAAATGAGCTTATTATTTCAGTAAAACACATGAATGAAAATCCTATCGTAAAAGTTTTTAACGTCTTTTAATATAAATTTAAATTTCCTGAGGGCTTGGATATTCGGTTAATAGTAATGGTAAAGCCTTTTTTAACTTTTAATGCAGATTATATCATATCGTCATGCACTATGGACTTTATAACTTTTTATGATTTATTGATAACTAGGTGATTAAAACACCTGTGTAGTAAACAAATTTCCGGCTCCGTCAGATTTCATGCTATTTTTTCCCCACCTTTAGGATAAAACTTTAGATACCGCTACTCAAAAGCAAATAAAAACCTTTGGTTGTTTTTAACCAATTCATCTATCTTAACATCTATGTTAACAAAAAAGTTCTTTATATTCTTTGAATAAAGTATAAAATGCGGAAGAGACTTAAATATATAGAATGTAATTACTTTTATAATATTTTAATTTACCATTATACCTAATAATAATCGTTTTTCGCCTAGGTTGAAGTCAATTTTAACCTTACATATATCGCAACGATTAATCTTAATAACTATAGTGCTTTCTCTCTGTAATACTAGTATTACAAATAACCTTGTAATAAGTACTTTATCACCCTTCTTTTCTTATAATACCGTAAAACGTATAATTCGTATAATAATTATGGAAATTGAAAATATATAAAGGATTAAGGGTATAATTAAGGAAAAATTACTTGTTTTCTCTACCTAAACGGTATAAAAAGATTTGGTTAGCTAGTTATTAGACTGCCATACTTAAAGTATTATCTTTGTATTTATTAATGTATTTGGTAGTGTTAACGGCGTCAATTAATTTTTCGCTTTTAACATTTATAACATAGTTTGAGTAAATTTATTCCGACGTAATAGAATATTAGACGCAATACATTACTCTTTTATTATTATGTTCGGCGGATGGGTGGCGAGTTAATTAACTGCCGATTTTACCATAAATCTAAAATCTTTGACCATTATTACGACGATAATACTTCCGGTTAACAAATCCGCCTAAATTTTGTTATCGTTAACATGGATTTTGCTTTTATTTTAGGGCAGAAGTTAATAAACCCAACATTAACCATTATAGGTATTTAAACTTACAATAGACGTAAATAATAATCGTAAGGTTTTCCTTATTAACGTTTGAGAAGTGGCCGGCTTCGGAATATATATCAAGCGAATTTGGTGTACGTATTATTACAGTAGTAAGCAAGTAACATAAATAGTTAAAAAAAACCTTTATAAGTAACATTTAGACGTTATAAGGCGTATTAGGACTTCTTAACTACCATAATAGCTGCTCATACCTGCTCGCGAAATATAAATTCTCTAGAGTAAGCCTTTTCTAGTACTTTCTGACGTATTATCAACTTACCTAACATTCAATTAAAAATATATATTAGTAGTTCCTTTTTCTTTTTTCTTTGTTATTATTATAGTCTACCCTGTAATAGCTTAGTTTATATAGTATTACGTAAAGTGGACGTCGTGTTTAAAATATCACTTTGTACTATCGTAAATTTCACGGAATGTGATGGCATTCGTTAGGAAGGTTAAGTAATAGTTTTCGGCGTAACTAGTAACAATCCCGAGAAACAATGAATGAAATCTAAAAGGTGGCACCTCTTTCTACTTACACATATTTAAAAAAAGAATTATCTTAATATCGAAAAGGTTTTAAAGCTTTTCGTTATACTTGTTTATATTATCTCAAATCTTAGCGAAATCGATCATTTGTTTGTAATTAATATTAATTATCCAAATAATTTTTGGAAAAAGCTCGCGATAATTATCCCAAGTTCAATTGGCATTTCTTGGTGGTTTAAATTTTAAAGGTTTCGAAATACAGTGTTAAGTGTAATAACTAGTTGCCTAACCAAATGGATAAAGGCCTATAATAAGGCTTATAGTAGGCTTATATACGTAGGTAAGTTAAAAGAGCAAGGGTTTTCAAAGTATTTAGCAATTGTAATATTAATAGTCAATAGATCCTTAAAGGTTTCGAGAAGTTTAAGAATTTTACTTAATTAAGTAGTGTAAAACGCCAACGATATTTGATTCGTATGTTTTTCCTTTGTTAAAGACGTACTTCGCATTATCATATAATGGTATTAAACTACCGAATAAGTTAATATGTTTCTTATTATTAATGAATGAAAAGGCTAAACTTAGCTAAAGATAAAGAGGGGGTTCCCTAAATCGTATATAGGAGCGTTAAGGTTTTTCAATAGCTATGACTTTTCCCTAAATGTTTTATGAGTATTTCTTATATTGAGCTAACTTAAAAAAGGTTTTTACCATTTCCTTTAAAGCTCTATTTAGTATGTAAATTCCACGTCTTTTAACTTCTATATTTAACTTAGCCTTAACGTAACGTTGGATCTTTTTTTATATATGTCGTATTTAATAGTTATACAACCTTACGGAAATTTTCGAAAACGTTAACGTTTTGGCTAAGACTTTCTCCAACGTTAGTTTCGAAAATTTACTAGCTTATATAATAAGTTATGTTGGTTTTGGTTTAGACTTTATCGACATTCGTAATTTCAGGTTAAAATCGTAACTGGTAACGAATATTTATTCGAAGATTTTAATTTTTTTTTTTTCTCTGCTAGGTCAGTAATAACTTTAAAGTAAACGTTAACCGAAAATATCATAAAGCTTATATAAGACGTGATAGACGTATAGAGCGAGAGGCTTGGTGATTTGTAGGTGTAGGGATTTAGTGTTTTGGCGTAAAGTTGCATGGGGACTTAACAACTTGGCAAAAGGTCGTATAACGTGGCTTTTTTAGCGCGACTTGGCGATTCTCGGTGTTTTCGCTTAGGGTAGCGAATTTGACGATTAAAGTAACGTGAAAAGTGAAAAAATTGAAGTATAGGAAAAAGTTTGGAATAAAGGGTAACGTCGATGTTGTTTATTATTAATAGAGGTCGAAAGTTATTATTTGAACGTAAATACTTAGTCATTTTGTTAATAATAATACCTGTAATAATATTAACTTAGCCGTTTGCCAAATATTCGTACTTTGTGACTTTCAATAGTTAATTTTAACCTTTTTAAAAAGGATTAACAAAAATTTCTTAATATTTTCGATAACGATACCGTCTTTCACTTTTAAATTTCCGTTGGAAAACTAACGTAACTAAAAGGTCTTTTCTGTTTTACTGCCGTAGTATTACTGTCGTAGTATTAATAAATGCCTTTCATAAGAATCCTCCCTTTACCTTAGCGATAAACGTAAAGCGTAACCGGAAAATAGCCTTTTCTTTTACTTTGTTTATCTGTGTTTAACCTAGCAGGTAAGCACTTATCAGTGTTTGTAGGCCTTGGACATTGCAACGTTATCGATTCAATTGGTCGAAGTAACTGTAGTATTACAGTGGTCAGATTATAAATGTATTGTTTTAGTTTTGGCAGACCACTAGCCGGTCTGCACTGTAATTTGTATGGCCAAGTGCTTGGCCTGTTCTCTAGAGTGAAGTGCAGCATACTGCACTCGACTTACACCCAATGCTATAAGTCCGCACGAAGCAATACACTTGTAGTATGGTCAACTTTTCTGTAAGTAAAGTCGACCTACTGCACTGAATGTAATACTATTCCAACACAAACCTTTATTTACCTTCTGAACTTAAGTCGTATACACATTTATCAGAGAAAAATCTGGGCAAATTCCATAATCCCGTTAGTAATAATCCAACAAGCTATAACGTAAGCAACTCTCCAAAACCAGTTTGACTCAGTGTTATTTCTTCGTTATCTACGTCTTCCGGCGTCTTTAATTCTAGGTTCATACCAATCGAGCTTATTAAAATAAGTAATCGCGATTATCGAGGTATTTTTATGAAAATTCCCAAACGGCGTAAACCCCCATTATAACTTTATCTTTATCCGGCTGCAATACTTATTTGAAGCCCAATAATTATCTATTAAAGCTGTGCTTTAAGTCTCAAAACTTTAACTTATTCGTAAACACATGATATTTCACTAAAACCGTAATACCATAGATACGGTTAACATTTACCGTAATGAATTCTTCTCGAATGTATAGGGATATATAGCAACGTAGGTAATTTTATTTAACGACAAAAAATTAATTTGAACCCTCTACCAAAAACCTATCATGTTTCAAACCAAATTGAAAACGATGCCCATACGTTTATATCGCTTGTAACTAATCGTGTTAACTTCACCAAAACCTTATCCTCACGGTAAGTGTCATCAAATTCAACCTTATTATAATCGAAAAACATACTGATATCGTGTATTTCCTTGTATTCGCCAACCTCATAATATACTATAACATCATCCTTTATAACCGACTGATGAAACATCTACACGTAAAGAAACGCATACCGACCATTTATAATCCACATTTTATCTGCTTCCAATATAAATTCGATTATTCAACTTGTTACCGTTCATTTAAAAGTCAATCCTTCCAATTAGCATTAATCGTATCACTTTCGGATACTCCTAAACGCTAAAGAAACAACCCATATAGCAGTTAAATGGGCTTCAAGCTATTTAATCTTGATAATAATCTTAGTCAAATCGTACGTAAAGTTAGACAAAAACGTTGTTTAAATAGTTTATAACATTTGCTTCAAAGAAGACGAAATACAATCTATAATATACTGTAAACGAAATATACCAGTCTCAATCGACCCCGCAAGGGCAAGACATATATCTATAGAGGTCGAAAACTATGTATTCACCGACGAATCATCATCTTTAATATCCTTAAAATGTAACGTAAAATTATCAATATTTGCTATCAATTAATATGTTATAGAAACATCCCTTTGAAAGGATAGAAGAAAGCCGTAATCATATATCCTAATCCAGATTACCATAGAATACTAAGTAGGTATCACATTAAAATTAATAACTAAGATTAAGCAAAGGACTATAAAAAGCTACAAAGATTCATCGTACAAGATTCATATACATGATCCGTACACGGTCCATCACGTTCCCTTACACTTGATACCTGCAAACCGCGTCCAAACCGCGCTCAGGCTGGTTACTACCCATTCCGTTACGTATAAAGACAAATAACCTATATATTCAATATTCATTGGCCTGAGTCCATAATATAGTTATTATACCGTAGATCTTTGAAGTTAGTACGCTTCTTATAATCCTTTTGTATTTGATAACGGTTTAATGAATAAGGTCACTGTTGATGTTCAATTGGTCCTCCTTTCTATATTTATAGGCAAGGGTTATTAGGAAGTCGATCTATCAAAATATGTTGGTGTTATTTATAAAGGAACCAATCTGTAAAGATTATTAACTTAACTTTTTATAAGTTAATCGAACCTTTATTAATATCTCGGTTCAAGGTTTTTATCTATTATTCAAGCCTTTTATTTACCCTAGTAAAATATTCACTTATTAGGTTTTGTATTTATATTATAATCAATAACTGGTAAAAAGCTTTCCATTATAATAAGGTATCAATTTAGTTTGCTATAGGCACATTATTATAGGTACCGTTAAGATTATGTTATGTTAGTTTGGTTAATTGAAGTTAAATTAGCGCCTAAGCCTTTCTGGTGGAAACTAAGGTTAGTATTAATAACAAGTATGCGGATTGAAGATTTATCAAAGTCAATTTGTTTGCTTCGCGCCGAAGTCGTAGCCTATTAGTAGTTTCAAAACTAGGAATTTTGAATAAATCGTTATTACGATACCACAAAGCTAGCCGTTGTAATGAAAGTATATTATTCCTTTACATACCCACAAAGCCGAAGGCTTTTATATTACTAATAAATGCGAGTTGTATATTATGAAATCTACGTTTACCTGTAACCTAAAGTTCGATTAATAAGTTAAAAACTAATAAAAGTGTTGGTGAAGTCTCAGCTTATTTCTTTTGAAGTAAAAAGAGTGTAAGTGTAATAATAAGATTGATATTGTTGTAGTAAATATAGATTCATCGGAAAAAGTATTCCAGAGAGTGCACGCCCCGGATGGAAGGTTATAAGCCTCCCATTCAGGCAGTAGCTCATCTGCCATGCGCTTTGGAATAACCATTCCAAACCGCTCCATGTATTGCTGTGTGCTTTAGAATACCCATTCCAAACCGCTCTATATATAATGCACTTTGCATCTTACAAAAGTGCAACCTGTAGCGTAACACGTTATCTTTCACTCTACAGGAGAGTACCTTATAGTACAGTGCACTTCCACTTAGCCTATATATACTATTTATAAGGATATATAGTAATATCTATACACGTAATTTCTTCTTTTTTCCTTATACGCCCTTAGCCTAGTAACAACAGTATACTTGTAACGAGTTCGTATACATAACCCTGTAGTAATAGTATTATTATAGTATAAATTGTAAAGGTCTTAATCAGTAGGTTTTATAATTACAGTATACTTATGATACCAACTGTAAATATTCAAATTAGTAATTCTGCCTGCGGTGGTAACTGTAAAGGTTCCAATTAGTATTTTTAGCCGCTGTGGTAATTATATTAAGAACCTGGTTAATGTAGTTAATGGATGGTGATATAGTTATTAATAACGTGTTTTATTATTCCTGATAAAGGTGTAATTACATAAGTGTTATAGGGGTAATTCCGTAAACACGATCACGCTGTTACGTGTTTTGGGCTAGTATTAAGAAATACATTGTTATCGGTTTAAAAAATGACTTTTAAAGGCGCTTATATATTATTAAAGTAGATTCCTAATTTAATTTAACAAGTTAAACCGATTTCATAGGTAGATTACTTAACTAATTCCTATATACTATCTTTACCTTACATTGATGTCGCGTAAATTCAGGTTTAACAATCGCTTTTGAACGCGCGCTCTTCACAATGTTGCTGTTACTGCTGCCGCTGCCGTCGCCAACAACATTACCACCCTTATTAACAACCCGTTATTTACAAGCCCGATATTTTTAATAGTAGCCTCCCACCAACCTCCTTATACCCCGCTGCCGTCGCCTCCTTAACTTACTCCTTCTTTGCCACCACCGTTACCCTTTTGCCGGCCTTAATAGCCTTCGCCGCCACCTCTACCCCTTGACCGGCCTCGCCAGCCTCCTTCGCCGCCGCCACACCTCTCTCTTCCTTTCCCCCCTTCCCCCTTTCCTTATGATTTTAGAAGGAAAAGCAGGGGTGTCTTAATGTTATAAACCTTACTCTCTCTCTGTGGGTAAAAACCCCCTTACCCGTAAAGCCCCCCCAACACTGTAAGTATTGCCTTACAAAGTTTCACTACGATTTGTATTTGATAAATTCACTCATATATATACTTCAATTGTTTTCGTATATAAAAAGGAAGAGGAGGACCTGTCTTCCGCTTAAAGCTTTATATCTCCAGGGTGCATAGCGAGGCCTCTTCAAAGTGTAAAGCATTAAAGCAGCGTACCTGGATCCATAACTATGGGCCGTTAATAAATAGGTCTCACATATAATATATCGCGTCTGCGGACGCGAATAAGTTAATTGACAATTATTACGAAAACGGGAGTCGTTTGGTCCGTTACCACCGTCCTAAGCGGACTGGTAAGGGATGCATCCCCATTTTATTAATCTTGAGGACATAGGCCGAAGCCTTGTTTTGTGTCCACCGGTTTTATGGCAGGTTTTAACCGTTTTTTTATAATTTACTTTATTGTAAAAACAATATCCAGCGCGTTTCAAAAAACGACCGCGGTCGCAAATTACCAAATTAAGTCTATATTAATTAGTAATAAGCGTTAACCAACGGATTAAGTAGTTAGTAGCCGTTGTTACTGCTTGGAAACAGGGCTTGCGTATATACTGCGTAGGCGAGTTAAACCACGTTATTGCGCGTCGTTGGGCAAAATGTAAAGACCTCTTTACGCCCTGACCTAAGAGTATACAATTCAAGGCGTAGTGCTATATCTTTACCGAAGCCAATGACGTCGATGGTATTGATAGAGGTAGCGCTAGTAGAGAGGGGCAAAGCGGCGGAGAGGGTGATGGGAACGCGATGGCGTTGCCTTTTCCCTCGACTTTTAAAAGTAATTAGCTGCCAGTTTTAGCTGGAACTGTGCACCCGAATATAGTAATGTTATTAATTTTCACATAATCGTTCAGAAATAAAGAATGTAACTTAAGTTATATAAAACGAAAAAAAATAATATGTTGAATATTGTGTGATATTGTAAATTAAAGTAAGGTAGGAAAATAGTAAAATACCAAATAGGGTTAAAGCGCGTAGTGTAAATTTCGGTAGTGTTTAAATACTTATTCACGTGAAATAAAACAAGTAAAATAGTAATCGTCAGATTGGTAGTTGTAGTATAAAAAGATGATCATAAGTCAAGAAGAAACATCCAGAGGTGTACGCCACAAGTAATAGCTTATAAGCCCTCTACCCTGAGCGAATTCCTTGGAAATACTTCTTTCAAAGCGATCAACTTATAGCCTAGTATTAATATCGTTGTTTATAATATTAATTTTAATAGGCTTAAATTCGAAATTTCTGTAGTAATGTTATTATTACCGTATTAATCGTAAAAGGTCTAAATTAGTAGTTCCTATAATAATAATGTTGTTGCCGTATCAATTGAAAAAGGTTTAATTTAACAAGTTCGGCTAGGATTATCAAAGTTTAGCCGAGGTTGTGATCGTAATTTGGGTCTGGTTTGTATATTTAAATAGAGGTAATGTAGTTGGTAATATCATATTTTTTGTAGTAAATAGGAGTAATTATGATAGCACTATAGGGGTTGACTACATAAGGGTGATTGCGTAAGTGTGATTACGTAATTACGTGTTAAGTTAGTATAAAAACATATATCATTATCTGCCCAAACAAAACATTTTCTCTTTTGCCTCTAAAGGCGCGTAATCCACATAAATATAAGTCCTTATTTCAATTTAACCTCTTTTCTTTTTAAGAAAACCAAGCCGGATCCCCATTTTCCTTTATTTCCCTTAACCCAAACCAACCGCTCCAACAAGTAAGTCATTTAACTAAGACTTCTAATTAACTTTTCCTTTATTTAAATAACGCGCAAAAACCGAATTATAAGGCGCCGTCTAACGCGTAAGCAGCGGCACGCCGCCACCGCCGCTACTACCGCTACTACTACCTCTACCACCACCACCAATAGTATTTGCCCGCCCTCCTCAGGCGACATCTTCTCCATTACCGTCACGCCGCCAGCCCTTACCTTCTCGCTCGCCGCCACGCCGTTAAACCCTACTACAGCCGCCGCCACACAGCCAGTCCCGCCGCCGCTACACCGCCTAGCCCAACCGTCGCCTTCATCTCGCCCCTCCCCGCCTCCGTCATACCGCCTAGCCCAGTCGCCGCCTTCGCCTCGCCCCTCCCCGCCGCCGCCGCTGAAACCTCCTCCCGCCCATTTCCTCTCTTTTCCTTCCCTAGCGCGGCGGAAAAGCGAGGGGCTCCTAAAGTTATAACGCTCACCCTCTCCTTACAGATAAAGATCACATTAATCATGGGGCTCCTTTACACTGTAAGCGTAACTTAGCGTAGTTTCGTTAGTTTATATATATTATAATGCCTCTGTTCATAAGCATTTAACTTCCCTTTTCATGTAAATAAAAAATACAAGGCGGATCTCCTACACTGCTTTAAACTTCGTATCTCTAAAGTACACCATAAAGCCTTTTTATCGAATCAAGCGTTTAAACAGCATATCCAAGTCCGTAGCCCTAGGCCGCTAATAAATACGCCTTATGTGTCGTATATCGCGATCGCGGCCGCGTGTAAGTCCTTTGGTAATTACCATAAAAGCGGTGGCCGCTCAGCTTGTTACTACCGTTACAAACGAACTGACAATTTATATGCCCACATTCCGGTAGTTTAAAGACCATAAGCCGAATCCGTATTAAACACTTACCGACTTTTTAGGAAGTTTTAACCGAATCTTAAAAACCAAATTCGGTAAAAATATACCGTTCAAGGCAATCCAAAAAACAAATCGTTACAAATAATCAAGATAAACCGATGTTAATTAGTATATATATATTAAACGGCGGAACCAAGAGACTACAGTCGATATCGCTACCTAAAAACGGGCTTTACGTTGAAACTACGCAGTTAACTTCGACGAAATTATTGTACATCGTTGCGAAAAAGGTAATCCCTTCCCTATACCTTTATCTAAGTGTATAACTAATAAGGTATAGGGTTCTATCATTGCTAACGTTAATAACGTCGTTAGCGATAATGGCAGTAACGATAATATAAAGGGGGAAAACGGTGAAAAGGATAGTAAAGACGCGACAGCGTTGCCCTTTCCCTTTAATAGTAAATAGACACCCTCGTGACTAGACCGGTATACTAGGTTATAATGTGGTACTCTCTATAGTAACTTTATAGGTTTTTACAAACAATGATGCAAAATAATCATCTTAATATGTATAGTTACAATATCGTAAATCAAAAGAAAGAAAGAAAAATCGTTAATCGTCTCAAATAATCGTATTTAATAAAGGTAAAATCGGCGATCGGAGCGAATAGTTCGTTAAAATAACGGCAAATTATCAATCGGTACGAAAAGAATCGATAGGCCAATCCGAGTCGGCAAAATTTAGTGTAGTATAACAATTTATTGAAGTTGTAAAACCTTTTTAATAACCTTAATAAATCGTATGTTTGTAAATATAAAAATTTTTGTTCGCTGTTTCGTATAGCCATTGTTAGTACATTTATCGGATTGAATTAGCCATTAATTTATATATTCTTTTCGATTTTCCTTCGTTTATACGATTCGCCAAGTATTAAAATATTTATTATCAACCGCTCTTTTTGTAATAACTAACGTAACCAGGAATTTATTAAGCGAAAAGAAAATAGTATAAACAATAAGAAGAATATGGTGTAAGTTAGGTTTAAAGATGATTATTCGGACCGTTATCGTTATAGTAATACCCGAGTAAAAGCCTTTAACTATACCATAGATTTTGAAAGCCAGGACGTTTTGTATAACCCTTTTACACTTAGAAATCTCTGGTAAATGATACTTACTTGGAGAGTAAAACCGTTTCGGGCCGGTATTTAGTTATTTAAATTGTATATTCATTACGAAAAACGTTTGTTAAACGCTTTATATACATCGTATGTCGATTTGATTTAGTATTATACGACGACAAACAGGTTAAATACTACCTTTTTTTATACTATAAAGGTAACCTACACGCCACGTACACGTTGATATTCGTATTCATCGGCTCGGTTTAAGCGATTTAAAGTAACGAGGGTGAATTTATTTAATTAACTTTTTTATGTAAAGCGTAAAATTACGTTTCGAAAATCAATGGTAACATTATTAAAATATATCACGTTTTTTTCTGTGAGATATGTCTAAAGTTTAACTTTTAATTCGTTTTTTCAAATTTTCCTTTTTCTTGATTTGGAAAACAAGGATTTATATAAAGTTAGTATATTGTCCGTCTATATACCAGTTAATATAAAACCTTTTAAATGGGCAGTTAATACTAATGAACATAGGTTAAAGGTAAAGTTAGTTATTTCGAGTCATTTTTTATAATATCTTTGGTAAGTGTTATACTAGTAAAAACCCGTTTCGTTTAAGCCATAAATTAATTTTATAATAAGTAAAATCGAATTAGGTAGGTGGTGTGACCTAAGGGTTTTAATTGTATCAACGTCAATCTGTCGTTTTAGCCGTTCTTCAGATTAGGTATAGGTTAATGTTATATTTAGAAGTTTGACATATAAGTTATTTTAATTACGAAGGGACGTCCCGAACGTTAGAATTTATGGATAAATAACTTTTTGTATTAAAGGTTAGTAAGTAATAATTTCCTTTCTACCCTGATCGTTATATCTCTTTATAATCAAACGGGTATTTTCGTTGGGATTTCCGGCTTTATACTTCATTTCTTAAACGAAACGGGTTAGAATTATCTTACAAGTTCCGTAAACGATTAGATTGAAGAGTTTAAAGCGAAATACGCCTTATTCGATAAAAGGTAATATTTTAGTATGTGCAAATTATACGAATAAGGTACATAAGGTGGTAATAATACTTTTGCGATGAAGCTTTAAGCTAAGCTCGTAATTTGTTTTTTCCCTTTTTGTAACAAAAGAGTTCGTAGCAACGTTCCTAAAGCGTTTCTTGGATTTCAAGCCGAAAAGTCGTTCTCGGCGTCGAAAATTTGGCGGTTTTAATATAGATAAGCCGGTTTTGTTTAACGTAGTCGGGTTAGATTAACGTTTCAGGGGTAATTGTAAAGTTAATTTTAGTGTAAATTGGTCGTTTAAGGTAACGTTTTGTAAACGGTTTTACTCGTCTTTTGACTTCGGGCGACATTTGCACACCTCACTTTGATTCTCGTACTATTATCCAGAGAAACGAACTTATTTCGTTTAGTAAGTTAACTATTATATTATAGATTTTAAATCCGTAAACCCTCCAAACGTTAGTTTATTTATAATTCTTTATCTAAAGTAAAACCTTAAATTATCATAATAGGTTTAATACGTTAGTTTTTCGTATACTGTTCCTTATAGCCAGCACTTTAGATATATTAATTTTTCATCCATAGTAAGCGTTAAGCCGCTATAGCCTTAGCCATAACATCAAACCTTTGTATTAGAAATGGTAATAGGGTAGGGTTTATATGAATCTTTGGTTAGGCACCTAAGACAAGGAATGTAAGGAGGTTTTCATAACCTCATTCATAATAGGACGATTTTTAAAACGTGCTTGGGTAAGTTAAAGCGCTAAATAAGGGTTAATTGTAGCGTAATGGAGATTTTAGTAAAAAAAAACGCTAAATAAAAGTCAATGATATTATACCAAAGTTTTCCTTTTTTAAACTAACCTAGTCTTTACAGTCTTTATATACGTCGGTGTGCAACTCTTTTAAAAAAGAAGTATAAAAGAATAAATAGTTGGAACCGCTAAAAAATCCCGTTATAGGTATTTAACATATGTTTGTCTTTTATTTTCTAGGCTATCCATAGTCTATCGAGTCAGCTACTAATTAGTGTCGGTAGAATCTAAATACTTATTTATGTAAACTAAAGCAAGTAGAAAAGTAATCGTTAGATTGGTAGTTATAGTATAAAAAGATGATTATAAGTCAATAAGAAGTATCTAAAGGTTTACGCTACAGGTGAAGGATTATAAGCCCTTCACCCAGAGCGTATTCCTCTGGAATACTTCTTCTAGACCGATCCACGCATTGCCATCGGTCTGGAATAGCTATTATAGACCGATCCATGAATGATGCACTTTTCGTTTTAAAAAAGTGCAGCCTACAGCGTGATACGTTACCGTGCATCCTGCAGGGGTACACCTTGTGATACAATGCATTGTTACTTAGCCTATGTATACTATCTATGAGGGTATATAGTAATATTTACAGTAAAGTGTATTAGTATATTAGGGGCGACGTGAAATAATTAATTGATATGGAAAAAGAAAAACGGAATGAAATTTGGCAGGATTATAACGTATAAAATAAAAAGCGACATAATCTTGGGAACGAAGCGAAATGGTAAGGTTAAATAAAGGAAATTTCTTAAGGTCGGTTTAATAGTCAATTTCATTCCGCGGTACAAACTTAGAAGTGACGCGGATATCATAATTCAGATCTTGTAATAGTATGCAAAAAAAAACACAAACGTGAAGCAATGTATATTAACACTATTAAAGTCGTAAATCCTTTTTCATCATACTAATAAATAGCGTACTTGTCGATATCAACGTTTCTAATGTTTCGTTCGGGGTAACCATGGCTATCGCGATTGTTGAGTTGGATTTCCTATCGATCTACCTCGATTTTTCGATTTTCTGGCGTTTATATAACTCGCGTGAAGCTATAACATCGATGATATAACATTTCGTGTTCGTAAAATCCAGTTTAACTCAACATTTATAAAGCAAGACGGAATTCCGAATAATGAAAAAAGAGATAAAGCGTAAACTCAGGTTTGAAATAATTATTTTGACCATTATTGATATAATAATACCCAAATAGAAACTTTGAACTAGGTTATGGATTTCTAAGGCTAGGAAGTTTCTTATAACCTGTTTGCATTAAATAAAGTTTCAATAAATATTTTCTTTTACGAAGCATAAAACCGTTTCGTATCAGGGTTTGGTTGCTGAATATTAGGACAAAACTTATTTACAAAGTATAATCGAAATTATTAACGAATGATCTGTAAGTAAAATCAAATAACGTTATAATACGTATATTTCACGGGACAAATTACAAACCGCGTTTTATATTTTGTGTCTTTATTACAGAAAGAGCTTATTAAACGATTTACATGTAATTTTGGGGGGGGGGTGGTTTGGTATTGCACGGCGACAGAAAGGTCAAATTCCCCCTTCAACTTTATTATTAAAGGAACCTAAACGCTACATAAGCGTTTATATTTGTATTCGTGGCCTGTTTTACACTCTTTCAATTGACGAGGGTAACTTTTTGAAATTAGCCTTTTGAAGTAGTGCCAAAATGCCGTTTAGCAAATTGATAGTAACTTTATTAAAGTTAATCATGTAATCTTCCGTTAAATACGTTTTAAATTTCGCTTTTAAGTCGGCTTTTAATATTCAACTTCTTTCAATAAAAAAACGACGTGTTACACAATGTTAGTATACTGTCCGTTTACATACCTATTAGTATAAAGCCTTTCGAATTGGTTATTGATATTAATAGGTACGTGTCGAAAGAAAAATTAGTTAGCTCCAACCGTTCCTTATAATGCCCTTTATAAGTATAATATATGTAATTACTAGATTTGGCTAAACCGTAAAATGTTTTTGGGTAGGTAGTATTTCTTAAAATCTCTAATATATCAGTGTAAATACATCTTTTGAGTCTCTCTTTAGACTAGGTATATATTTGAGTTATGGTACGGAATTCGATATAGAAGTCAAACAGTGTACTAATGAATATTAGTAACATAAAACTAAGCGGTGACTAACCAGTTATGAGGTGAGTGACTGGGTTATAATATCTTTTTTGTAATTATCTTATATCCTTTAATAATCAGGTATTTATTTTTATACGGTTTTCCGTTTTTATCCTTGTTTTCGTAAACTAAAGGATTAGGAAAAACTTTGTGGGAGCTGTAGATCGCCAGGAAGAACCGTTTAAAGCGAAATATGCATTGATTAATTTAATCAGTACTTGATATTTGTGAAATTGTTAGAATATGGTACTTAGAGTAATAATAATACCGTCGTAGCGAGATTTCAAGTTAAGCTCGCGGTTTGACATCTCATTTTAAGTGATAAAAGGCTTACGGCAAAGGTTTTAGGGCGTTATTTTTGTTTTCGAGTTTGGGGGGTGGCTCCAGCAGCGTGGTGTTCGTAAGGTTAAAATAGGCGTACTACTTCCGTTTAGTAAAAGTGAGCCGGATACATGATTCGGGGGGTGGGTTAAAATTGGAAGCGGTGTGTATTTTCCATTTTAGGGGGTATTTCGTTAATATTTTTATTCCGATTACGGTTTTGGGACGCTCTTCCCTATCTTCTTTTTATACCAATATACCATTATCCAACGAAACGAACTTATACCGGGTAGCAAATTTATAAGTATATTATAACCTTTGAACCCGTTAATATTTTTAGGGCTAGTTCATCTGTACTTCATTATTCAAATTAGAATCTCAAATTGTAACGGTAACTCCGAAATACCAATGTCTTATATTACATTTCTTATAGCTAACGTGCTAGATACATCTTTTTAACTTGTAAAGAACTTAATGCTACTATGGCTTTTGCCATAGTATTTTTCCTTTACACCGTATTAAGTAATAGTAAAACTTCTATATAAATCAGTAAATAAGTTACAAAAATAAGGAATATAAGGATAAACATTGTTGGGAAAAAATGTTATTAGCGGCGTTAACAGTAATTTAAAAGATAGTTTCCTTAAAACTAGTGGTATTTATCTTTTTTAATAATATTATACATTTTTTTTAAACGGTTCTTAAAAAAATGTCTACTTTCCAATACCTTATAGTACTTTTATTAGTATTTGTTTTTATTAGTTATCCATAATTTCGATTTTAATAGGTTACTTCGTAAAGTCGAAAATTATACCGGCGTCGTAAGTAATCCAGTAAGAAAACCCCAAATAAACGTTGCATCAATAATGAACGAAATCTTTTTTTGCAACTTATAATCAAAACGCTTCATATGAACTTAACGGCCTAAAATAATATTCTCGCGTCGACAACATAAAGAGCCAATTGGCTGTTTGAATATAAGATATAAATAATTATTTTGTAGTTAAAGCTCATATCGTTCTGTAGACGAAACATAGACCTTTATAGGTACTGTAAACATAGCTAATACCTCTAGTAAAACTTTTTAATAACTTGTAGTACGTTATTTTTTACATTTATTTAGTCTATGACGTATAGTAATCGTAAAATTCGTTTTGTAACCAGATATCCGAATCAGTGATACATTATCCGTAATTCTGTCTAAGTTAAGTAAATATCTTTAATTATATATAATACGAGTAAAAACAATAAGTAGCCTAATTTAAGCTAGAACGATGAATATATGCTATCTGAGGCGCGAATGATATAATTAGTTGTATTTCGGATCTTAATTTCGACTTTATTTACATTATCCCATAAATGAAAAGAATGATAGTTCAAAATACATGAAGTAAGACTTAATCTGTTTGAATCGCGTATTTACAACAACTATACCAAACGGAGACATTTTGTTTTTACTAAATAAAACCTTTTGGTGTTTTCTGATTCGATTGAATTGAAAGTTGGGAAACTTTGTTATAATCGCGTGAAATTGTCGTTTTCCAACAGTTATAATTTGAATAACACCAGGATGGAGCATAATCCCCCCAAAAAGATTGTTATATTTGTTCAAAATTGTAAATTATAATGTTATGTATACTTGAAACACTCCGTTTTCGACATTAAAGCCAATTATATATAGGTAAAATTATCTTTTAAACATATAAAAATACGGTAGGCGATTTCGTTATTTCAAGCCGTTAAATAATTATTATTACGCTTCAATTCATCTACCTCATAGGTATATTTGTAAAGGTAAATATCAAGTTTATTACTTATACCTTTGTATTGGTTGACGTATACAAAAATATTGACTTTAATCCGGTTTTTAAATATATCATCGGCCTAAAATTATCGTTTAGCCCTAATTTACTCGTAAGTTAAATTGTCAATAAATTAGTAGCCTGTTTTACCATATACGATATAACGTTTTTATAAACCTATGAGGCTCTGTATACCTTGTCGTAGGTATTCTTATAGCCGCGGTGTATTTCGTATTTTTTCGAATTATCGTCTTTACCTCTTATTTCCACAATTTCCTCCTTAATACTTATCCTTTAGGCGTTCGTTTTACTTTAGGTAAACTTTTAATTTTAGATTTAAAACGTGGTAAATGATTTCGGCGAGGATTGGGTTGGTAATTCAACCTTTTACTTTGGTTTTGTCGGATATAAATACTATGCTAAAGCTTGTTTACCAGAGTACAATGGTTTTAAACGATATGCTAAAACTTTTAAAAAAATCTTTTTAACTTTTTTTTAGTTTAAAAAGTACGAAGTCGAAATCCAAGTTTTCGACACATAATTTCATTTTTTTTGAATAAATCTTGTGTTATATTTATATTCAGGTCTAACCGCTGCCTGAAACTTTCGAAAATTTACTAATTAGGTGGTAAAAACATCCTTTAAGTTTTTATCAACGCTTTCCCATTGGTGTTTTTATGGATTTACAATTCGAATTCATTTGATTCTTATCTTAAAATTCGTAATTAATCCCTATATTGATGTAATATTTGAGGCTGTAGTAATTCTCCGTAAATATATTCACCTGCGTAAGGTGATATAAATACTATTTTTGAACTTGGATAGACCGTATTCCAGGCAAAATAATATGAAATTAGCACGATTTGATATCTAATCATTCATATATATTCAATATGGTACCTATCTTGTTATCGAATACATCATATAATTTAATGGTATAAGTCTAGTTTTTATTCCAGAGTCTGGTAAAGTTGGTAAACTTTATAAGATCGCTTTTATTAGTGGTATAACGATGCGGTAAAAGGTTACGGTAAGGGTAGTAATTGGAGGGTATAATTCGCAAAGTAGGTATTAGTGTTTCAGGCTGCTTGTTATTTCGTGAAGCGGGTTGTTTTCTGTGTCTTGACTGCTCCTGTTTTAACCGAATGGAGTATTAATCATATTTAGAAAGAGGTTTGGTATTTAATTTTATTTTAAAGTGTATATTAGTATAATTTTGTATTATATTTATATAGTAAATAAGGAATATAGTCGTTTTTTTTTTCATGGTTTACATTTCTTATTTAGGGTAAAGGTATAATATTAGGTCGGCCTACACTTTATATTCGTCATTTTGTCCATATATTCCTTCCTTCCCATTTTTAATATTCCGTTAAGTAATATCATTTTACCAATGCCTTGTAATCTAAATTTTTTTTATTACCGGTTTAACAAGTTGTTTAGTTGTATTATATGGAACGGGGCCTTTATGCGGCGGCTATTCCTGCCTCCAAGCGTATTAATACTTCTACTTCGCAATTCAATTCGAAAACTTTTAATAATAAAGGGGTGAAGTATTTATCATATACCTACGTTTGATTCGAAAATATTTTATACTAATAATTTACTATATTATCTGTTTGAGTTTTCTTTACTTCATAACGAAAATTTACAATAGAAATATATGTATTTACAGTTTATGGATTTTGTTCCTCAATTGGTGAATCGATGGTATTATTCCCAAGGCTCAGGTTTATTTTCTACATTATAACCCATTTAAATTATATATATTCGACTAAAATATCGTAGTCAGTGTTGGTTTTTTCGGTATTATAGGTGTTAAGGCTATAGTGGTAAATGTTTCAAGGCGGTTAGAGATATTTTTTCCCACGTATATCAAGTATGATAAAGCGGCGTAAATTAGTAATTTCACGTTGTGTTTGGATTTTCAGTATTTTCAATTTTAAAAGTTTAGGGTGGTTTGTTCTGTAAATGTTCAATATAAGGTATATAAAATAAACAAAAAGGTTGAAGTAAAGCTATTACCGTTTTTCAATTTAATTTAACTCTAACAATACGTAAAAAAAACGTGATTAGAAACTAGTGTAACGCTTTGAACTAGTTCTATTGACGTTTAACAACGTTATATCCATTAAAGGGCTGGCGAAACCTTCAAGATCGTAAAAAGTCAACTTAAAATACATAATTCGAATATAAAATAGCGAATAAAGTAAAGAAAATATGAGTATAAAAAGTTATAATATTTGGTCTGCTGTGTGGGTTCTGGCTCTTATTTAGTAAACGGTTCGTATTTTCGTGGCATAGCCGCTTTTATCAAAACGATCGATTTAGTTATTTCGTTTATAATCGCTTTTACTTTCGTAAGTGGTCTAGGTATTATATTCCTAACCGCTTTTATATTTTGTACGCAGTTTGACTTTGAATCGGACGGTGCTTATCGAATGATTCCTAAACTTAGTTGTTTTGGTTTATGTGACCTAGTACTTAATAGAAAGCTTTCCAAAAAGTGTCCGGGGACGTTAAAGTGTTAAATAAGGGTTAGTGATGACGTAATGAGGCTTTGAATAGATGAAACGCGAAATAAAAGTCAAAAATATCTTATTTAATTTTTTTTTCAAGTTACCTAGCTTTTACCGTTTTTATTCACATTCCTTGAAATTTTAATCATAGCGTAGTTTAAAAGTATAAATATTTTAAACCGTTATAACATCACATTCTAGGTGTTTAAAATATGTCTTTTTTGCTAATATCATTTGTAATCGATCGAGTCGGTTACTAATAAGTATCGGAAAGGATTTTACCTATTTTACATATAGTAAAAAAAGTTAAAAAGTAATTATAAAATCATTATTATTGTAATAAAGATAAATAGATCGGGAGAAGTATTTCAGAGAGTGAACGCCACGGATGGAAGGTTATAAACCTCCTATTTGGGAAGTGACCCTTTTACCATGCGTTTTGAATTAAGTGTTATAGACCGCTCCATGTTTTGCTATACTCTCTGGAATACCTATTCCAAACAGCTCCATGCATAATTCACTTTACGTTTTGCAAGAGTATAGCCTGCAGCGTGAAAATTTATAGTGAACTCTATAGGAGAGCATCATACAATAAAGTGTACTGCCACTTGGCTTATGTATATTATCTACGAGGGTATATAGTAATATAATGAAAAAGGCCACTCTTAACTAATCTGAATAGTAGATTAATGTACTATATTACCATCTCCCGAGGGTAAGTGATATGTAGTTCTTGTAGCAACTTGAGTAAGACGTTCCGTTTCAAATCTGTCGATAATTACATATATGTTTAAGTTATATTTCGTTTATTAAATGTAAACTTTCTTCCTGTTTTTGGCAGTAAATTTTTCCCCAACGCTACTATTAAGCGTTAGCTAATTTTGTCAATTATTGGCGATTATGTCAGTATTTGTTTTGGCTTTTATCCCTTTATGTTTAAGTGATTACACGTAATGTTTCGTCTAGCTGCCCTGTGGTCTTATCTTTAACCTCGTGTATAATACTCGATTTAAAAATTGAGATATTGGTATTTTGGAGGTAGAGGTATGTTTTAGGTTCGAATTGTATATCCTTTTGAGTTTTAAATTTGTTAATTTTGACTTCATCGCTTTCCTTCATTGGTTTGCCGGAGTTTTTGAGAATAACTTATACCCAGAGTTCTAATGTCAAGTTTTAGTTACGCTTTTCCTTTCTATTTTATCAAATATTATTATATATACGACTTGGTATGTATTTCTTCTATTTAACATTCCTTGTTTTCGGGGGTTGTCTGCGCTGGCGACGTTTTATCGGATTATCGATAATAGGTAGATGAGGGTTATACTGGCTCAGTCGTTTAGCTTAAAGATCTTTATAGTAAGTCGCCAAATTCAAGGTTTAATTTGGGTGGTACGGAACGTTGTAGGGTCGTTAGCAGTTTAAACAACTACTTTAGGGTCGGTGATACTTAAGATCTTCTATAGGCCATCCCATTTACCTGGCTCACGCTATGCGAAAACTTTACTTTAAAACGAAAAAAAAAAAAAAGCATTAATTATGGTGAACCCGTTCTTTATATTCAGGGATTTGTTAACTTGAAGCTAAGCTGATTGTTATAGGCTTGTAATTGACTAGTGTTTTCCAAGGATCCAACTCTGGTAGTTGTCACGATTTTATAACGTTTTAGAGCCGCTCAGAAGCTGTATGGGAATACGCTCTTAATTTTTACGTGACCGGCTTGTACTATATTTAAAGGCTTCATAAAAGCTCCCTAGTAAGGGTTTCTCCCTTTTTTCATCGACGTTTATAAATAGAATCCGATTACTCTAAACGATAACTTCGGCCTTAGTCCCCTTACATACAAACCTCGAAATTTTTTTCGACGGTATTTTAGTTGTTTATTAACGGTTATAACTGAAGGCTATACTATACTTTCCCGACTTTTCTATTTTTAACCTTATGAACACTAAAGCAATTCGTCGATATACGGACTAAAAAGTAGTTTCAAAAGGACTTTACAGTTGCATACGATTATCTTATAATTTAATACGAAAGTTTCACGGACTATTTACGTATGAAGATGGTCTATCGGGATAGAGTTATTTGAAAATACGTTGAACCCCAAAAATAACGAAATAGCGACGTATTGAATACGTTAATGAATATAGCCCGGCAATTTAAAGCTATCAGTACACTTACGTTTTCGAAACGATACATCTATTGAAGGGGTTTTCCCACGTATGTTGCTAAGGAAGGAGTTATTACACCGAATTATACCGAGAAACAGGTTAGCTTTTCAAACAACGACAACATGGAAATTTATGATTCTGATTGTAATAACAGCGCCTTACCTAACGGGAGTTAACGACCTTAACATGAACCCTTGAATGAACCGATTGAATTTTTTAGTATTAAGTTACGATTGAGAGTAGAAGAATCCACGATATTACGAAGGTTATATAAAAAACAGAAATTTATCAATATTAAAAACGATTATTTTCACGCCATTTTTTCATAAAAAAAAATCCTATAAAAATCGGTCTAAAACGTTACTACGTTCGCGGCAGCGACAGCGGTATTAAGGATTCTAATACATCTATAATTATATTTCAAGCCTATTATTATTATCTTATAGCGGCTGAAGATATTATTGCTCGACTTACTAGTACAAAGCAAAAATCACTTGAAGGGTTTTAGGTTTTTTTTAACGTTTAAGAGGTTTTATTGGCTCAATTTAGTGATATAACCCGGAAATCCGCCACTAAGTTCAATATTTGAATGAAAACTATTAACGATACATTATCTAATACGTTACTTTCCCTTAATATACCAGCGGATTATAACGAGTGGGTTGTTCGCGTTTAACTTATCGATAAGCTATTTAACAACCTTTGCACTTGATATAACGATATTCAAGTTATTATTAACAGAATATTATATTGTCGGAATGTTAAAGACAATGTTACCGTTTCCAATAGTTAGGGCTATATTATTATAATTAGCGTAAATTTTTCCGAACCGATCCTAAGCGACCCATTTCCTTGGTCAACTATTCGGAATTTTCCCATCGTAAGAACTTTAGGCTATATTTACGATACAGCTCGAATATTCATTGTATTCGTACCTACCTACTATACTGAATGTATCGTATGAGCGACTTCAGCATTAGAGCTATTATAAAAATCTACCTTACTTTGGCCGAAGATTTCATTACCTTGTAGAAGGAAAAGAGTTAACTTTTATATATAATTATATATAAGAGTTATCAGGACTTTAATTCAACATAATAACTACATTTGTTGGTAGGCCTTAGACGTTGCAACGTTGTCGATTCGATTGGTTAAAGGAACAGATATATTGCAGTAGTCAGATGGTGGATGTATTGTTCTAGGTCTGGCAGACCGCTAGCCGGTCTACACTGTAATTTGTATGGCCAATTACTTCCCCCATTCCCCAGAGTGAAGTGTAGCCTACTGTACTCGACTTACACATAATTCGATTAGTCCGCACAAAGAAATACATTTAACTTGCAGTATATTGAACTTTACTGTAAGTAAGTTAACCTATTGGATTACATGTAATACTATTCCAACACTTGCGGCTTTTTAGTTTGTCTGCGCACGTCAGTGTGGCTGATCAATCTTTTTCAGCTAGTGCTAAATAGCAACCTCTTACCCCCTATTAATTCATATTGATTTCCGTACTGTATTGTACCCATTGGTATGTAAATTAACTATATTTGGCTTTAATTACACCGTTACCACCGAGTTCCAAGTTTATCAACTCCAATAAAAAGTTTTTTTCCTACGGCCCTTCGCAACTTCAAATGTGCCATTCAAATAGATCACTATTATTAATATCAATCCCCTGGTAATCTTCTGGTCTGTTAGTATATTTCTGTCCGCCGTTACGTGATTTTGTCATTCCGGGAGGCTTCTTTACGTAACCCTCGATACGTATAGATATCCTATTGTTATCCATAAACCTTTTCAGGGATTTGTTTGGTATAGCCTTCGTTATAGCATTCGTAGGGTTTTCTTTACCATCTATTCATAGAAACTCCTTAATATCTCTTCCTTCATAGGCCTCTCGGAGTGTCATTACGTCAATTACTAGGCGTTTTTCGCTCGTAGTTCCGAACTTTAACAAGAACTCTAAGAAACTCTTTAAGTCGGTATAGATAATCACTGGGATCAAGGGAATCTTTAGCTGCCTGGTAATAATTTTGAGGGATTTCCAGAGGGCTATACCTACGTTCAATCCCGTTATTATACCGTACAACTTCGTAGTTAGCACGTTTCGTGTAATCATTTTACATTTGACGGAGATCTAGTAGATTAGGTTACCGGTAATGAAAAATTGATCTTCTCGCAAAGCCGATCTCTAAAAATAATTCGGTGTTATTAGTAAAGAATCCGTTCGAAAAAAATTATTAGCTCAGCCTTTAAAAGGTTGATTCGCATTATATTGATACCGCGATGTAGATTCCGCATTTACCACACCAATATTTCATTTAGTAGATTCAGGTATTTATTCCCTAGTATTTATGTTTATACCGCAATGTATAAATCGTATAAGGTTTTCAGTTAGTATAAAGTGGTAATATAATTACTCTGTATATGTTGTTTTAAATAACGTCATGCCTTAACCTTATTAATTTTGTTCATCGAAGGAAAAATAACGCTTTAGCTTTTTTGAACAGAATCTTAAGCTAGTATTAATATTAAGTATACAGATTACCAACTTATTAAATTTAAGTTGGTTGTTTTTTGTTCAAGTCGTTACCGGTTTACAATTTCAAAACTTGAAGTCCTCGATATCTTGTTGTTTTTATATTATAAAAGTAGCAGTTCATATGAAAAGGGTATCGTTAGTTTATATATATCTTATACCTAAATCCTCTTTTTACGTTACTAATAAATAAGGGTAATATGATAAAAACTTTATCGTTATTCGGGCTATAAAGTACAATTCATAAGTTGAAAATTAGTAAACACCTGGCTTATCTCATTCATATAGTGGTTTAATATACTGTATTACCGTTTTTAATAAGTAGATAACACGGAGTTCCTATAGTAATTCTAATAGTATAATCCTTTATAAATCCATTTCTAATTATATGTAAGATTACGTAATATTACGGCTATTAAGTGTAGACTTTCCTTTAGTCCTAATTAGTAAATTTGTTACCATGGTAACTACTAAACGTTAACTAATTTTTAAAATTCTTGGTCACTATATAATATTTACTCTTTGTCTTTATCGTTATATCTTTAAGCAATTTACCGTGACTTTTTATACAGCCGCCCCGTGATCATACATTTAACCTCTTGGATAATCCTCAATTTGAAGATCGTGATACTTGGGCTTTAAAGGTCTAAGCTGGCTTTCAGTATAAATTATACCATATTTCGAGTTAATAAACCGTCGATTTCGACCTTGTCGCCTTTTCAAAAAGGGTTACCAGAAGTTTTAATAATCTTTTATGCCTTAAGTTTCACTATTAATTTTTAGTTATCGTTCGCTTTTCTACTTACTTAAGTAGTTTCGTAAATACAGCCTAGTACGTATTAATATTTTTTAAAACTCTTTTTTTTCTAGGGTCGTCCGCAACGGCGACGTTTTATTAAATTATTAATAATAATTGGGGGAGTTTTATGTAAATTGGTTTGTTTGATTTAAGCATTTTTATCTTTAGTAACCTCAATATAAAGTTTAACCTAAGTAGTTCGGAAAGATATAGGGCTCTTAGTAGTTTTAATAATTACTTTCAAGTTTACAATACTCAATATTTTATACGGTCCCTTTTATTTTCCCGGCTTCCGTTATACGAGAATTTTACTTCACAGTGGCAAAACAAGTACGTCGATAATTATAGGTCCGTGCTGATTCCCTTCGTAATTCCTTTAAAGTTTTGTTATAAGCCTTAATACGCTTCTGAGTATTTGCCAAGGGCAGTGATTCACTCGTTAGGCGTGAGTACGCTTTAAAAACCAGTATCTTTAGTACTAAGCCGTTAGCTCATATAATATCGTTTAAACCCTTTATTGTTATTTATAAGACTGCCTTCAGATCCCCAAAACTTTAAATTTCTGATGTAAAAATACTGTACGCTCGGCGAATTATGGCATGTACCCTTTTATCCTTTTTAATTCTTTAGTAGGCTTCAATAGATACATTTTTGTATTGGATACCTAGGATCTTAGTATTTTTCTAAAATTTACCGCCGTATAATTCGTACTGGTATAGTAGACGACGATATTGGGTAAAACAAGGTATGTATTAATTTATAGTATTCTCAACGTTTCCCACGTATCTTTTTCCGAAAGAAACTTAAAAGCTTAACTATATGGAAACAAGTTATGAAGTGAATGATGTCAAAAAAAAGCTTGTTACTGAAAAAGAATTGATATGTATTTCATAAATAAATTCTTCATTTTCTTTTAGTGTCAATTTAAATCTACCTAGGGGTTGGATATACGATTATTAGTGGTGGAAAATTCTTTCAATAGCTTTTTGAGAAAGGTATTTCATATAGTTATGCCTTACGGATCCTATGACTTTATAGAACCTGTTCAAATTTAGGTAGTTAAAACGCCAGAGTAGTTAGCGTATCTACAGCTTCTTCAGGTTTAATATTACGGTTTTCGGGTTTTAAAAATAAAATTATAAATACTGCCATTTAAAGGTGAGTAGAAATCTTTGGCCGTTTTTAACAAGCTCGTTTCTGTTTATATTCACGTTGGGGTTAAGGGTTTGTATATCCTTTTAATATAATAGGAAAGGAGAATTGGATTTGAAGATATAAAACGTAGTGGCTTTTATATTAGTTTAAACTATCGTTGTCCTTAGTAATGATAATTGTTCCCCCGATCTAAAGTTTAACTTTAACCTTATTAATATTGTAACAATCAATTTCAATGGCTATAGTTTTTTCCCTCCGTATTATTACGTATTGCAAATATCATCCTGTTAAGTACCTTGTTACCTTAGTGTTTGACATAATACGTTAAAACGTATGGTTAGCGAAATAGTTGCGAAGGTTGAATATATACTAGGGTTAGGAGTATGGTTAAGGTAAAGGTAAGGGTTTTTACAACCTAAACGGAAGAAGAAGGTATGGTCGGCTAGTTATTAGGCTACCGTTTTTGAAGTAATATCTTCGTGTTACTTCATTTTTTTAGGAGAGTTGGCGTCGTTAGTTGATTTATGGTCTTTAATATTTACAACATAATTTAAGTAGTGTTATTCCGAAGTAATAAGGTATTAAACGTAGTATATTGATTTTTCATTTTTACGTTAGGCGGGGGGGTAACGAGTTCAATATTAGTCGACCTTATTAATAACTTAATTTCTCTTGCTATTATTACAACGATAATACATGCGGTTCATAGGTTCGCCTAAATATTTATAAAGTTGGCGTAGGTTTTACCGTTAGTTTGGGGCCGAGGTTAATAAACTGGACTTTAGGCGTTATAGGCGTATATACTTACGGTTGACGTATTTAACCACCGTAAAGTCTTCCTTATCCACGTTAAGGAAGTTGCCGGTTGAGAAATGTTTACCGGGCGAGTTTGGTATACGGGTTATTAAAATGGTAAGCGATGAAAGTAACTAGTTCAAAAGGCTTTTACAAGTGGTATTTAGGCGTTTTAAGGCATATTCAAATTTACTAACTCTCGTAATCGCTACCCGTACCTGTTCGCGAAATGTGGCTTTACCAGCGTAGGCCTTCCCTATTACTTTCTAATACATTACCAGATTATTAGGTATTTGATTAAAGTAATTTATTAATGATTTCTCATTTTTTTTACGATTATTATGATATACCGCGTAAGAGCCTGGTTTATATAATATTACATAAGGTGAACGTCGTACTCGAATTAGTCTTTTATGCTATCGTAGATTTTGCGAAACATGGTGGCATTTTTTAGGAAAGTTAAGTAGTAGTTTTTAGTGTAACCTGTGAGAATTCTGGGCAATAGTTAGTGAAAACCCCAAGGTGAGACCTCCATCCACTTGCAAATATCTAGGAAACGCATTATTTCAGTGTCGAAAAGGTTGTATAATTTCCCGTTATACTTCTTTATATTTTTCCAAATCTTAGTCAAATTCGGTATCAACTTATAGTTAATATTAACCATTTTAATACGTTTTAGAAGAATATCACAATAAGTATCCTAGGTTTAATTTGTATTTCCTGGCGGTTTAAATTTGGAGGTTTCGAGGCACAGTATTAAGGATAATTGCCAGTCGTCTGGCCCAAGGAACAAAGTCCTGTAGTAGAACCTGTGGTAGGTTCGCGCGCGTAGATATATCTGAAGGGCGAGGTTTTTAAGGGTCTTGGCAGTGGACTTATTAAGGGATATTGGGTACTTAAAGGTTTTGGGAAGCCTGACAATCTTACTTCATTCACTGGTGTAAAACGTTAACGTTAATGCCTCTAGCAGCGTTAGCGGCCACTGCATCGCATGTTCTACCATAACCGAATGCATACTTTGTACTGTTACATAGTGGTATTAAGCTGTTAAGCTGGTTAATAGATTCTTTACAACCAACGCGTAAAGAGGTTTAACTTAGTTAAAGGTAAAGGAGAAGTCCTTTAAATCGTGTAAAAAGGAGTTAAGGTGTTTTAATACCTTTTCCTCTTTCCTAAAGATCTTAAGGATTAGGATCCTGAAGGCAATCCTCTTGTTAGGCCAGTTTAAAAAAGGTCTTTGCTAGTCTTGCCAGTGTCTTATCACAAATGTAGATACCGCGGCGTACAACCTCTTTCTTCAACTTGGTCTTTATTGTTCGTTAGATTATCTTTTACATGTTAATGGTCAAACAAATAAAAAATTCTCAGAAGTCATGGAAATCGCGGGCACTGCAACCGTATTCATCGTCGAGGTCTTCGTCGATAATGTACTGACCAACGTAATTGGTTAGGTAGAGTTTAGTTGAGGTTTTATCAACGTCCTTAATCCAGAATTGCTAATTGTATTAGTCAAGGAAAACTGATTCAGGGGCTTTAACTTTCTTTATGTATTCCTGATTTGGGCTATTTTGATGGTTAAGTTTGTTGGGGGCGTGTAGGGCGAGAGAGTTGTTAATTTTAAGCGTAGGGACTTGGTGTTTTGGCATAAAGTCACGAAAGAATTTAGCGACTTGGTTACTTGGCGAGAGATCGCACGACGTAGCTTTTCTGGCGTAACTTGGTGTTTTCGTTTAAAGAAGCTAACTTAACGATCGAGATAAGTAAGGTAGGGATTGAAAAGAGTAAAGAAAGGAAAATGTCTGGTGTAGTAGGTAAGGTTGAAGGTTGTTTTTGGTGGTAAAAGGCGAAGGTTATTTGGTATAGTTGTTTGGTCTAGGGACTTAGTCGTTTTTCTTGTAATAATAGAATCTGAAGTAGTATTGACTTAGCCGTTTGCCAACTTGCCGTACTTTGAGACTTCTAACAGTCAATTTTAACGACTTTAAGAAAAATCAATCAAGATTTCTTAGTATTTTCGATAGCGATACTGTCGCTACCGTTAAGCTATTATAAAAACCGACGCAGTCTAGAAGTCTTCTCTACTTACTGTTGTATAAACTGACGCAGTAGTAGAAGCCTTTCGTAAGAATTTTTCCTCTACCCCAACGGTCGTATAACGTAAAGTATCACCGTAAAGTAGCTTCTTCTTTTACTTAGATTATCTGTGCTTAACTTAATAGGCAAGCACTAATCAGTGTTGTTAAGCCTTAGAAGTTGTAACGTTGTCGATTCGATTGGTCGAAGTAACAGGTGTATTACAGTAGTCAGATAGTGGATGTATTATTCTAGGTTTGACAGATCGCTAGCCGGTCTGCACTGTAATTTGGGTAGCAAATTGCTTGGCCCGTGCCCCAAAGTAAAGTACAGTGTACTGCACTCGACTTACACCCAATGCGGTAAGTCCGCATAAAGCAATACATTCAACTTGCAGTACAATCAACTTTACTGTAAGTAATGTTGACCTACTGCATTGCATATAATAATATTCCAACAACGTTCAAATTTTCAAACAGTTTTCCATTTATAGTAAGTTTACTTTGTAATTTCATTTCTTTCATTTAAGCTTTAGTAAATATAGATTTTAAGTATTCAAATGCCACGAGTAATTAATTTAATTACTGTTTTAAGTCATTACGCATGCTCATTTTACCTCAACGATTCGGTAAAGCTACGTATTAGGTACTCGGAACCACCCTACGACTTATTTTTTGATAAACTTGGTAAATGATCATTTTTAAAAATACCGTTACCGAATATAAGCTTATATTATCCCTTTTTTTTAATACGATGTTCACTTTGTTCAAATCTGAATGGAATGCTGAAACGTAATTTTAGCCGTTTTCAAATATATATCACTCTTGAAACAAACTAGTAACTATCGCGTTTTGAGATGGGGGTTTATCCATATAAAAAAGCTACTTTAAGGGGTCAGCGCTGTTATATACCAAGCTATTTTACAAAAGGACTGAAGAGATCGAACCGCTATCACACGGCTCGCAGCTGTATCCCTAGGAAATATTAATAAAACATTCGCCCCCAAACTACTCGTTTCAGTTAACGATAAATTCTTAGACTCCTTTAAAAAGTTCGCCCCCTTATTCAATAAAGGCCTCGAAAATTAACTTTCCTGTTTATTTTCCGGCATAGATTACGAAATCGTCCGTTATAATAATAGCTAAATCTATCATTTGGTGGTTCATTTGGGCTTGTTATATGGTATAACGATAAATTAACTACTTATATTACGAAATGAATTGATTCAGTTACTTAATTAACGTTATATTGGAATGAACAACTCTTGATTGGGTATTTTGGTATTTTTTTATAGAAAATACTGAATGGAGTTTACGTTTTTCTATCGATTATCCAAAACTTAAGGCTATTATAAAACAAAATCGTTGTCTGTTTATTGTTATGAAAAATAAAATTATAAATATTTCCTAAGTTAAATTATGTACTAATGTTGGTATACTTTTAGATCGTTGCAACGTTGTCGATTCCATTGGTCGAAGTAATAGTTGTATTGAATTAATGCAGTGGTGGATGTATTGTTCTAGGTTTAGCAGACCGCTAGCCGGTCTACACTGTAATTTGTATGGCCGATTGTTTGGCCTATTCTTTAGAGTAAAACGTAGCGTACTACACTTGATTTACACCCTATAAAGTCATTTAACACAAAGTAATACACTTTAACTTGCAGTTTAGTATAGTTCACTTTACTGTAAGTAAAGTTAACTTACTATATTGCATATAATACTCTTTCAATACTAGCGGCCTTTTAGTTTATGCGGGTATGCTAGTATGACGAACCAATCTTTTCCAGTTACCAGTGATTTGCCTCCTTGTCAACTGGCGAAATACCTGTGAATTACAGTTACTTGCATACTTAATGGCACCTAATTGCATATACATTGACCTTATTTGGCCTTAATTGGTCTGTCGCCCCGAGGTACAAGTTTATTGACTCTTTTAAAAAGTTTTTCCCAGACAGGCTTTCGCAAACCTTTACTTTAGCAGTAGCAGTCAAATAGATCGCCATTATAAATTCCTCGACCTTTCTAGTAGTTTTCTAGTTTTCCGGCATATTTCTGTCCCCCGTTACGTGATATGGGCTTTTCGTGAGGCCTATTAACGTAGCACTAGTTTCGTATAGTTAGCCTATTATTAGCTACGGACCTTTCTAGGGCCTTGTTTAGCACTGCATTCCTCATGGCATTTGTAAGATTGTCTTTTCCGTTAATATACATTAATTACTTTATTTACCTTCCATCGTAGGCTTTACAGAGTGCCATTACGTCGATTATCAAACGTTTTTCATTAGAGGTTCCGAGTCTCAAAAGGTATTCAAAAAGGCTCCTGAAGTAAGTATAAATTATTACCGCTGTAGGAAGAATTTTCCGTTGCTCAGTATTATGGTTTAGGGTTTCCTACAGTTCCATGCCTACGTCAAATCCCGCTATTATACCGTAAACCTCCGAAATTAGTGCAATTCGTATAATCCTCTTATACTTAACGGAGGTTTAGTAAATCAAGTTGCCGATAATGTAAAATAGGTATTCCCGTTTATTTTTATTCACGAGGGTTATTAAAAAGACTATTGGTAAAAATTATTGACTTAGATTTTGAAAGTTTGATTGAAATTGTATTAATCCCTCGGTTTAGGTTTAGTATATATTATTTAATACTCCTCTTTAACCGTCCATGTCTTCATCTACCGGTTATTATACTCATACCGCGATAAAGATGTTATAAAAGGCTTTCAGTTAATATAAAGTAGAAAAAAAGTAATTTCGGATACGCTATTCCTAGTACCGTCAAGTCTTAGCCATATCGGTCTTGTTAATTAAAACTAAAATAGTACCCTAGCCTTTTGGGCGAAATCATAGGCCGGCATTAACATTAAACAAAGTGATAAAGAATTTATTAAAGTAAAGTTAATTACTTTTCGTTACCATTGTTATTGGTTCATAATTCCAAAACTTGGAGTCCCTAATCGCTTGTTATTTTAATATTATACAGATCTTTTTTTGAACGAAAAGGGTATTGTTAGTTAACACGCCATTACACGGAAGTCTTTTCCTATCATTACTAGTAGTAACGAGGCGTATGTTGAAGATTCTATCACCAACTGTAATTTATTGTTAAACTGGTAGGTAAGAGACTCATTAACGTCTGTTTTAGTTAATCCGTACAATATCTTAATATATTTTATTACAATGACTAAAGGGTCAATGACACGTAGTTTTTCATAGCAATTTTAATAGTAGTTCCATTTCAAGTCCTTTATTAATTATATGTAAGCTTACATTATATTGCGGATATTGAATGTAAATCTGCCTTTAATTTTAGTTAGCCAATTGAATGTTAAAGCGATGACCAAACGTGATTTAATCTTCTTAATCTTTAGCGATTTCGTAAGGATTTAATCTTTTCTTTTATTACTACATTTTCAAGCGCTCAAACGTAATTTTTCGTGCAGCCGCCCAGTAATCCTATATTTAATCTCATAGATGATCTTAGATTAAATTATGGTAACGTTTGGGTCTTAAAGGTCAAAATCGATTTTCGACAATAATTATATAACCCTTCGAGTAAGTAAACCTGTTGGTAGGCCTTAGACGTTACCAATTTATTGATTCGATTTGTCGAAGTAACAGTAGTATTGCTGTAGTCAGATGGTAAACGTATTGTTTTAGGTTTGGCAGACCGCTAGCTAGTCTTCACTGTAATTTATATGGCCAATTGTTTGGCCCGTACCCTAGAATGAAGTGCAGCGTACTGCACTCGACTTACACCTTATACGGTAAGTCCTCATAATGCAATACACTTGTAGTACGGTCAACTTTACTGTAAGTAAAGTTAACCTACTGTACTGCATATAATACTATTCCAAAACTGGTGGCTTTTTAGTTTGTACGCGCACACTAGTGTGGCTAACCAATCTTTTCCAGTTATCACTAAATTTCCTTCTCGTCACCTAGCAAGACCCCTTTCAATTCCAATTGGCTCGCATACTAAATTACAGGCAATTTTATACAAATTGACCACATTTAACCTGAATTGCTCTTTTGCTCTGATGCTCGAGTTTATTAACTCCTACAAAAAGGTTTTTCGCCACAGCCCTTCGTAACTCTAACAATTCCACTTAAATAGATCGCCATCATCAATATAAATTCCCTGGAAATCTTCCAGTTTGTCAACACATCCGTATCTGCCGTCACTTAATTTGGGTTTTCCGGACGGCCTATCTACGTAACCCTCGATACGTATGGTTTACTTGTTACTATTTATAAACATTTTTAGGGCTTTGTTTGGCGTAGCTTTAGTTATTGCTTCCGTAGGTTTATGGTTGCCATCGATTTATTGGAATTTATGAATTTACCTCCCTTCGTAAGATTCGCAAATTGCCATTATTTCGATTATCAAGCGTTTTTCACTAGTAATTTCGAGCTTTAACAGGTACTCGAAAAGGCTTTTTAAGTCGGTATAGATTACCACCGGGATAAAGGGAATTTTTAGATGCCGGGAATTGAAATTAAGGGTTTCCCAAAAGACTATGCCAACGTTAAAGCCCGCTATTATGCTTTAGTCCTCCGAAGCCAATAAGTTTCTTGTAATCCTTTTATATTTAACGGAGGTTTAGTAAATTAGGTTACTAGTAACGCTAAACTAATCTTCTAGCATATCTTCGTCGACAAGAGTTATTTACAATCTAATTTGTAAAAACAAGTCAGTGTTCCTTATAAAAGACCCGTCCGTAAAAACTATTGGGTTAGCCTTTAATAGATCGATTGGCACTATATTAATTTCTCGGTTCAGGTTCTGTATTTACGACTACAACCTTTTGTTTTTCAATCAATCTCTTTATCCGATGGAATTTATATAAATACCGTAATATATAAATCGTATAAGGCTTTGATTTGGCATAAATTGGCAACATAGGTATCCTATATACGTTGTTTTAAGTACAGTTAAGCCTTGGCCTTATTCGTTCTGTTGAATATAGCAAAAATAACGCACTAGCTTTCTTATCGAAAGCTTAATCCGGTATTAAAACCAAGTATGCAGATTAAGGATTTATTAAAGTTAAGTTGATTATTTCCGTTAACGTCGTTTCGGGCTTATGATTCCAAAACTTACTATCCTCGATAGCTTGTTATTTCCATGCCATGAAGCCAGTCGTTCCGACGATAAGGGTATCGTTAGTTTACGTACCTATCATGCCAAAATCCTTCTTTTATGTTATTAATAAACACAGATTGTATGTTCAAGACTTCATCGCTAATGGAACCTTCAAGTACGACTAATAGGTTCAAAACTAGTAAACGCCTGACTTAGCTAGTTGATATAATGGTTTAAAACACTGTATTACCGTTTCTAATGGGTAAATAATGCGGATATCCTATAGTAGTCCCAATAGTATCTTTCGTTATAAATTCGTTAATAACTATATATTTACTTACGTGATATTGCGGTTATTACTTATGAACTTACCCTTAATTCTCATTAGCAAACTTATTCTGAAGGTAACCACTTATTGTTAATTAATTTTCTATATCGTTCGTGACTATATGAGAATTCCGTCTTTACATTTATCGCCGTATCCTTCAACGATCAACTGAGACTTTTTATACCGCCACCCGGTAGTCTTACCTATTACCTCGTAAATAATCCTCGACTTCAAACTCCTAATATTCGGATTTTAAAGGTTAAAGTTAACCTTTAGCATAAATTATACTATACATCGAGTTAGTATACCGTCGACTTCGACCCTATAGCTTTCCTTAAAAGGTTTTCCGGAAGTCTTAATAATCCCTTATTCCCTAAGTTTTGTTGTTAAGTATTCGTTATCCTTCTTATTTCAGCTTACCTAAGCAATATTATCAATATGGACTAGTATATATTCCTCCTTTTCCAGATTCCTTTTTTTCGGTGGTCGTCCGCACCGCCGACGTTCTATTAACTTATCGATGATAAGTCGGTGAGGTCCTCATTAACTCAGTTGTTTAACTTAAGGGACTTTTCGTTAGTAACCCTAATGCAACGCTTAACCTAAGTATTTCGAAAAGAGATATACCTGTAAACAGTTTTAATAACAATTTTAAAATTTATAATACTTAATATCTTATACGGCCCCTCCTATTTTCCCGCTTCCTGCCACACAATGACTTCTCTTTACAATATCAACGTAAATACGTCGATTATTATAAGCCTGTTTTTGGTATTAAGGGAGTTATTAACTTGACGGTGTATAGATTCCCTTCCCAATTCCCTCAAAGCTTTTTTTATAAACCTCAATACGATTTTAAGTACTTACCGAAGACTGATATTCGCTCGTCAGGCGTGGGTAAGTTTTAAAAACCAGTAACGTTAACACCAAGCCGTCAGGTCTTATGGTGTTATTCAAGCCTTTCACTGTTATTAGTCAACCTGCCTCCGGATCCGTAAAACTTTCCATTTCTAGTGTAAAAATGCTATACGTTTTACGAAGTCGAGTGTATGCCTTTTTAACCTTTGCAATACTCCAATAGGCTTTTATAGATACCTATTTACACTAAATACTCATTATCTTTCATTTTTCTGAAACTCTGCCGCCGTAAAGTTGGTACCGATATCGTGGACGACGTCGTGAAATAGGCCCAAGTACGGGTTAATTTACAATATTATTAACGTTTCTTACGTATCTTTTACTCAAGGAGACTTTAGCAACTTCACTCCGAAAAAAGAGGTTGCTGAGTAAACGACGTAAAGGCCAGTCTTACTATCCAAGTAAAACATATTAATAATGATTTAATAGTTCAAATTGTTTTAATATTTCAATGTAAACTTAAATTTTCGGGGGGCTTATATGTACGATTAGAAGTGGTGGTAAAGCTTTTTAATAGCTTCCAAGGGAAAATATTCCACATAGTTATGCCTTACAAACTTCAGGACTTTATATAGTCTGTTAACAGATAGGTGGTTAAAACGTCGATTCAATTAACGTATCTGCAGCTTAGTCAGGTGTAATACCACTACTTCCGGGCCTTAAGGATAAAGCCATAAATACCCCTATTTAAAGGAGAATAAAAACCTTTAACCGTTTTTAACGAACTCGTTTACATTAACGTTCATGTTAACGCCTAGGGTCTTCATATTCTTTAAGTGAAGTAAAAATGGGATAGGGGACTTTAAAATAGAAAAAGTAATTATTTTTACAACAGTTTAAACTATCGTTATCCCTTATCACGATAGTTGTTCACCCTGACCAAAGCCAACTTTAGCTTTGCTCTTATCGTGGCGTTTAATCTTAGTAGTTGTAATGCTCTCCCTACACAGTGTCACGTACTATGAATAAACTCATATTAAGTACCTTACCGACCTTATATCTGGCATAATATCCTAAAACGTATGGTCCTTATAACGATCGCGAAGGTTAAAGGTATAAAAGGGGTCAGTGGCATAATTCAGGTAAAAGTAAATGTTTTCACCACCTAAACGGTATTAAAAGGTATGGTCGGCTAAACATTATGCTACTGTACCAAAAATAATATCTTCGTACTTTTTAATCTGCTTACGGGCTCGAATGGCGTTAGTTAGCTTATTCCGTTTAATATATATGACCTGATTCACGTAATTTTGTTTCGAAGTAATAGGGTATTGAAAATCATACGTTTCTTTTTTATTGTTACGTTCGACAGGGTGGCGAGTTAACCAATAGCCGGACTTACTATAAATCAAACATTTCTTATTATCATTACGACGATAATACTTACGTTTAACAGGTTTACTTGAATTTTATTAACACTAACGTATGTTCTACCTCCAGTTTAGGGCCGGGGTTAATAGACTTAACCGTAGGTATTATAGGCGTAAGTACTTGCGGTCGACGTAATTAACTATCGCAAAGTCTCCCTTTTCCACGTTGAGAAAGTTATCGACTTGGGAATATATACTGAGTGAATTTGGTATACGTGTCATTATGGTAATAAATGAGGAACGAAACGGGCTAAAAAAGACTTTTCAGGTAGCATATAAGCGTTATAAAGCGTATTCGAACTCACTAACATCCGTGACGGTTATCCATACCTGTTCTCTAAATGTAACTTCGCCAACTTAAGCTTTCCCTATTACATTCTAACACATTATGAGTTTATTGGGAATTTAATTAAAAATATACATTGGTAAGTCCTCCTCTTTTTTTTCCGCTATTATTATAGTATACTTCGTAGTGGCCCAGTCTATATGGTATTACGCAAGATGAACGTCGTACTTGCAGTAGCCCTTTATACCATCGTAAATTTCGTGAAACGTTATGATGTTTGTTCGAAAGTTTAAATAATAGTCTTAAACTTAACCTACAAGGAATCCGGAGAATAGTAAGTGAAAACTAGAAGGTAAGACTTCCAAACACTTACAAATATTTTAAAAATGTATTATCTTAGTGTTGAACTGGTTGTAAGGCTTTTCGTCATACTTTTTTATATCATCCCAAATATTAGCGAAGTCCGTTATTAACTTGTAATTGATATTGACTATCTTGATAGATTTTAAAAGTAGGTCGCGATAATTATCCTAAGTTTAATTGGTATTTCCTAACAGCTTGAATATTATAGGTTTCAAGGCATGATGTTAAAAGTAATTGCCAGTCGCCTTAGTCGAGGGTTAAAGTCTTATAATAGGACCTATAATAGGTTCGCGCACATAAGTGTATCTAAAGGAAAAAATTGCTTAAGGGTTTTAGCGGTAGGCTTACTAAGGGACAATAGGTACTTAAAGGTTCTGGGAAATCTAACGATCTTGCTTAATTGACTGGTGTAAAGCGCCAACGTCAATATCTCTAGCCATGTTGGCGGCCGCTGCTTCGCGTGCCCTGTTACCGCCGAAGGCATAGTTCGCATTATCATGTGTTGATACTAATCTGCCGAATAAGTTAACAGGTTCCTCATCGCCAATATATGAAAAGGTTTAACTTACCTAAGGGTAAAGTAGAGGTCCTTTGGATCGTATATCAGGGTGTTAAGGTTCTTTAACAGCTTTTCCCTGGCCTTAGAGGTCTTATAGACATTATTGATGTTAGGCCAACTCAAAAAAGGTTTCTGCCATTTCCTTCAAAGCCTTATCTGGTATATAAATTCCACGCCTCTTGACTTTTATCCTTTACTTACCCTTAACTTTCCGTTAGATTGTTTTTTATATATATGTTATCCAATGCTTAAAAAACTCACTAAAGTCTCAGAAAAAATTAGCTAAACTGCCAAACTCTTTACCGGCGTTAGACTCGAGGATATACTAGCTAACGTAGTTGGTTAGGTAAGCTTCATCAAAGGTCTTGTCAATATACTTAATCCAAAGTTAATAGTTGTTTTGGTTAACGAAAACTAATCCGAAGTTTCTAATTACATCTTTTCAGGTAGGGTCGGTAATAACCTAAAAGTAAACGCTAGGGGCAGACATCTTGACAGGCGTATAGAGTGAAAACTTTGTAATCTTGGGCGTAGGGACTTGGTATTTTATCGTAAAGTCGCATGAGGACTTGGTGATTTAGTAACTTGGTGCTTTGGTTATTTGATAAAAGGTCGCGTAACGTGGATATCTTGACGCGGCTTAGTGTTTTCACTAAAAGCGACGAACTTGGCGATAAGTTTAACTTAAGAAGTAAAAATAGTGAAGTAGGGCAAAGGTTTGGTGTAAAAGAAAAAGTCGAAGGTTATTGTTAGTATAGATTAATGTCGAAAAGTAGTTGTAAAAGGCGAATATTATTTGTTGTAACCTTTAAGACTTAATCGTTCTTCTTATAGTAATGGCACCTGCAGTAATACTTACTTAGTTGTTTGCCAATTTGCCGTACTTTAAGACTTCCAATAGTCAATCACATATTCTTTAAAAAATACCATTAAAGATTTCTTAGTATTTTCGATAACGATACAGTCATTTACTTCCATATTACCGTTAAAAGACTAACGCAACCCAAAAGTCCTCTCTATTTTCCTGTTGTTAAAAAGCTGACGCAATACTAATAAAGGCCCTTCGCAAAAATCTTTCCTCTACCCTAACTATAAATGAAAAGCGTAACCGGAAAGTTGATTCTTCTTTTACTTAGCTTAACTGTGCTTAACCTAACAGGCAAGTACTGATTAGTGTTAGTAGGCCTTGGACGTTACAAAGTTGTTGATTCGATTGGTCGCAGTAACAGTAGTATTACACTAGTCAGATAGTGGATGTATTATTCGAGATTGGGTAGACCGCTAGCCGGTCTGCACTGTAATTTGTATAGAAAATTGCCCGGCCCGTGTCCTAGAGGGAAATGCAGCGTACTGCAATCGACTTACACCCAATGCGGTAAGTCCGCAAAATGCAATACACTTGCAGCACGGTTAATTTTACTGTAAATAAAGTTGACCTACTACACTGCATGTAATAATATTTCAACAAAACCGTTCATTTCGATCTTATCGCTTTTTAAAAATGTTTTGCGACGGTTTTAATAATCCCCTGTTTTCGAAGCTTTAATACCAAGTTTCCGTTATCTTTTTCTTTTCTTCTTGCCTAAGTAGTATTATAAATGCGACCCGGTGTATATTGCCTTTTTCAATGTTCTTTTTGTTTGGTCATCGTCTGTTCTGCCGGCGTTTTATCAGCTTATCGATAACCTGTAACAGAGATCCGCATTGGCTCAGTTATTTGGCTTGTGGATCTTTATCGTTGGTAGCCATAATATATAGCTTAAATTAAGTGATTCTAAATAATATAAAACCGTTAGTAATTTTAATATTGAATTTGAAGTTAGCGTTACTTCATATTTTGTATAGGCTTTTTAATTTACCTAGCTTCCGCTATACCAGAATTTCATATTGTAATGGTATGGTAAGTATGTTAATCATCATAGGGCCTTTTTTTGGTGTTAAGAGCATTATTAATTTGGAAGCGTCCCTATTCTTTTCGTAGTTTCCTTAAAGCTTTGCCGTAAGCCGTAGCACGTCTTCAAGTATTTTCTCATGGAGGATATTCACTCGTTAGGCATGGGTACGTTCCAAAAACAATATCGTTAGTAATAAGCCGTTAAGGTTCATGATATAGTTTAGGCCTTTTCTATTATTTATAATCGTATCTCCAGATTTGTTGAGTTTTCATTTTTCAACGTAAAGATATTATAAGTTCGACGAAGGAGGGAGTATACCCTTTTAACCTTCTTGATGCTCAAGTAGGCTTTTATAGGTACCTGTTTGTATTAGATACCTATTATTTTAACGTTTTTCAAAAACTTTGTCACTGCAAAATTGGGGCCGGTATCGTGGTCAACGACGTTATGTAGGCCTAGGTATGTATCCATTTGCAGTATCTTTAACATTTTTATATATCTTTTACCTAAGAGGACTTCAAAAACCTAACCACGCAAAAAGAGGTTATGGATTTAACGACGTGAATAATAGGAATATTATCTCTGTAAAATATATTGAAAAAGATCTCGTAATTGAAATCCTTTTTGTTGTTGAATGATAATTTACTTCTTTGGGGGGCTTAAGTATGATGTTGGCAATTTTAATATAGGCGTTTAATAGCTTTTAGGTCAAAGTATTCTACATTTTTATACTATACGGACTTTGGGAATTCATAAAACCTATTCACGACTTGATAGTCAAAACGCTGGTATAGTTAACGTATTTCCGTCTTCGATAGGTTTATCATTACTACTTTTAGGCCTTAAAAATGAAACTATAGGTGCCACTATTTAATGGTAAGGGTAAACCATTAGCCGTTTTTGGCTAGTTTATCTGYGTTGACGTTGACGTTGATGTCGGGAGTTTTTGTATCCTTTAAGTAGAGGAGTAAAGGTGCAAGATTCATCAAGATATGGAATGTAATTGTTACCATAATAGTTTAAACTACCGGTTCTCGTCTTAACGATAGTTATTTGCCTGAGTTACGTTCAACGTTAGCCTTATTAATACTATAACGATGAGGTTTAGTAGCAATTGTACTTTCCCTCTATAATACCACATACTATTAATAGCCTTTTGTTATATATCTCGTTACATTTGCATTTGGTATAATACCATAAAACCTGTAATCCGCGAAACGATTGCAAAGGTTAAATGTATGAAAAATGTAAGGAGTTTGGTTGGAGTAAAGTTAAGGGTTTTTACCACCTACACAGTATAAAAAGGCGTGGTTGACTATTTATTAGGCCCTATTCAAGGTAGCATCTTTACGCCACTTAATATTTTTATGGATATTGCCGTTCATGTTTTGCGTATCGCTTTCCAGGACTTCAATGAAATTTAAGTTTTCCAATGGATAAGTGGTAGGGTATTGAATATAATATATTAATTTTTTTTTGTCTAACTCGACGGGGTGGTGTCGAGTTAACTAACAGTCATATTTGTCATTAATTCGATATATTTTGTCATTGTTACGAGGATAGTACTTGTGGTTAGTACGACCGATTAAATTTTGGCCTTGTTAACGCTAAAGTGGTTATTACCTTTAGTTTATATCCGATGGGCTAGACTTTAAACTTTAAGGGCGCCCGTAGCCGTATTTATAGACGATGTAATTAATTCCAATAAGGTATTTTCTTTTTAGGTGAAGGAAGTTGCCGACTAAGGGATATATACTAATAAAGTTTGGTTTACGTTTCGTTATAGTGGTAAACAAGGAATGTACTTGGCTAAAAAAGCCTTCGTAGGTGGAATTCAAGCGTTCTAAGATGTATCTGAACTCGCTAACGCCCGTAATAGTTGCCCTGACCTGCTTACAAAGTGTGAATTCGTTAGCCTATAGTTTCTAAATTGCTTCACAATACAAAATAAACTTGTTAAAAATCCGATCAAGGAAATTTATTAGTATTTCCCCTTTTTTTTCTTCTTTGTTATTATTCTAATTTACCGCGTAGTGTCCCAATTTGCATGGTATTAGGTAAGGTTGATATTGTACTAGAAATAGTTTTTTATGTTATTGTAGATCTAGCGGAACGTACTAACTTTAGTAAGAAAAGGTTAGGTAGTAATTCCTGGCACTTCTTATGAGTATTTCGGGGAATAATGACTAAAACCCTGAAAGAAAAACTTCTATTCACTCGTTAATATTTAAAAAAGGTATTATTTTAGTGTTGAAGGAGTTGTTAGGCTTTCCGTCATACTTTTTTTCATATCGTTTCAAATCTTAACGAAGTCCGTGAGTAGCCTTTAGTCAATTTTGACTATTTTAACAGGTTTTGGGGATAGGTTTCGATAATCATCCCAGTTTTAGAACTTTCTTTCTGGTAGTTAAGGTGTTATGACCTCCGAGGCAGAGTTTCCAGCGTAATTTATAATCGCTTAGTCTAAAGGTTGCTTTAATCAATGGTACGAAAGGCTCAGCTAGTACTGTTAACGAAAGGCCCAAACCTCTACCTACAGAAAATGGTATTCCTCATTTTCAAGGTTTTTAAGTTAACTAAACGAGTTTAATTCAAACGCCAAAAAATGTGGGATTTACGGTAAATAGGGTTGTTAGTCAATACGACATACTGCCGTTAGACGTAACATAAAGCAGGTGATATATCATACATAATACCCCTTTTCCTGTAAAAGAGAGTACATAAAGTAAGTTATGATGTCCTAGGGTAGGACTTGTAGTAGGTCTTTACGTATAAGTAAATCTAAATGAAAAAGAGTTTTAGAGTTATTTTCCATTAAATTAATAGAGGGTGGAAAGAATTTAAGGGTTTTAGGAAGGCTGAAGACCTTGTTTAATTTATTGGTCTAGAGAACCGACGTCAATATCTTTGACCGCTTCGACAGCATTTGCTTTACGCGTGCAGTTACCGTTAAAAGTACATTTCGCATTGTTATGTAGAGTGTTTCCACTATAGAACAAGTTAATGAGTTCTTCATAGCTAATATATCAAGAGACTTGATTTAGTTAACAATAATGGGGAAGTCTTTTGGATCGTATGTGGGGGCGTTAATTTTTATTATCACCCCTTCCTTTTATCTGTATGTTTTAAGGACATTTTTCATGCTGTGTTAACTTAAAGAGTATTTTCGTCAGCCGCATAGAGTTTTCCATTGGCACAAAAATCCTTTGGCTATGAAATTTAGTCTTTTGTTTTGAATTAATAGTATTTTAGGTTTCTTTTTACATGTCAATTGTTCAATCGTCGAAACATTCATGGAACCTGTAAAAAACGTTGTTAAAGTTTTCGCCGTCGTCATGTTTCAGGATAAAATAGCCGATAAAATTAGTAAGTTGTTTTTCGGTTAAGTTTTAATCGACGTCGTACCCCTAAATATCGTAGTTGTAATGTTTGACGAAAGTTATTTCGAGGTTTTTTTTTATTTTTTTTAGGCGGATTCTTTAATAACCTGAAAATAAGGACTTGCAATAGCTATCTTAACGTTCTGGTTTGAGTAGGATTTGTTGTTTTGGTATGAACTTGTGTGGGAACTTGGCGACTTAACGTAAGGCCGTGCGGCATAGCTTTTTCGACGCGATTTGACGATTTTTGGTGTTTTTTTCGCTCGTAGTTGCGAACTTGACGATTCAATTGGCGTAAGGAAAGGAAAAGAATTGAAGTAGGGACAAAGGTTAAGTGTTAAGAATAAGGTCAAAAGTCTTTATTAGTGATAAAGAGCCTAAGTTGTTTGTTGTTTAGCCATGAGACTAGGTTATTTTTTTCAGTAGTAGTACCTGTAGTAGTATTTACTTAGCTGTTTGTCAACTTTCCAAACTTTGAGTCTTTTGACAGTTAATATTAACGTTTTTAAAAAGGGTTAATGAAGATTTCTTGGTGTTTTAGATAGAGATACCGTTGCTTACTTCTAGATTGAAGTTTTTGACTGACGCAATCCAAAAGTCTTTTTTGTTTTATTGCTTTTGTGGACTAACGCAGCACTAATAGAGGCCTTTCTCAAGAATATTTCCTCTACACTAACAATAACACAAAGCGTAACAACCGGAAAGTAGTTTTTCTTCTACTTAGCTAATTTTTTCTTAAATCATTAAGAATTGATCAGTAATGATAAGCTATCTTTATCTTTGCAGCGTAGTCGATTCGAATCTCTATGGACGAAGTAACTAGTGATGCATTGAAAGTGGTGGATGTGTTGTTCTAGGTTTGGCAGACCGCCAGCCGGTTTGCAATGTAATTTTTATGGCTAATTGCTTGGTCTGTGCCCTAGAGTGAAGTGCAGCATACTGCACTCAACTTACATATAATGCGGTAAGTCTACACAAAGAAATACACTTCAACTTACACTTTGGTATAATTCATTTTACTTTAATTCAAGTTGACCTACTACTCTCAATGAAATACTATTCTAACAACTAAGTTAATGATTGAAGCTACTTTTCATCAGCTTCATATTAATGATAAAAAAACGAGTGGAAAACCGCGTTTAGTATACGCTGTATACTTTTTGAATAACTTATCATTGTTACAGGCTAGTGCCTGGCTATTATCTACCAGAGATCCAACCCTAGTTGTTTTACTCGCTCCTGCGATTCTCTAAAGCTGGGAAAGAGCCGCTGAAGGATACGTTAGATAACTAGGAGAAGGGCTATACCATTATAGCTCTATAGTCGCTCTCCAATAGTAACTTTTCACCCTTTTTACTTTTTATCAAGGTTTATAGACAAAATCCGACCACTTTAAGCGACAGCTTCAGCTATAGTCTATTTATATATAAACCTCGATTCTCTAGCTGACGGTATCTTAGCTGCTTCTTAGCAGGTATAGTTTAGTGCCATGTATTTATCCTCTGACTTACCGAATCTAAACCCCTAAGCCTCAAAGCAATTCCTTAACGTACGCGTCAGGAAGTAGCGTTAAAGCACCGTAACATCATAGCAAAATTACCTTCCGACTTAACACGAACGCTTTACCGACGTTTTACGTACAGAATTCGACGAGTGACCAAGTCGCTCAGAAGTATAACTTACACTGAAAATAACGAAATACTAATACTTTAAACGCTTTAACGAATATAATCCGACAACTTGAATCTGTTGATACGCCTACGTCTTCGGGTAAACTTCCTCTTTAGGAAGTTTCCCTTACGTAAGTTACGAACGACTTCGTTATTATAACACTCCTTTCTAGGAATTGCGTTAGCTCTCTAAATAACGACTACTCCTCTGACCCAAGCTACGATATTAGCGCCTCTTTGAACGGGCGTTATCGACATATATGAAAATTACTGAACTAACCGGTTAAGGTTTCCAGTATTAAGTAACGATTGACGGTATAAAAGGTTACGATAATATATAAGTTACGGTGGGACCTGAAATTTATCGGTATTAAGGAAAACTACTTTCACGTTATCTTTTAAAACTAAAATGCCTCTCGAAAACTGTTATGAAAAGCTATTATGCCCATGGAGGCGATAATAGTATTTGCGACCCCGACACTTTTATCGCTATGCTTTACGCCCATTACTACAACCTTAACGTGGTTAAGGTAGTTATGGTTCGGATTACGAGTATAAAGAAAAAAACTGATGAATGATTTTACGTTTTCGTTAAAGTTGAGAAAGTCTTACTCGCGAAAGTCGGCGACATAGCCTAGAAATCCGCTGCTAAACTTGTTATTTTAAGGAAGCTATAAATAATACATGTACTAATACATTATTACCCTTCGACGTACCGGGGGATTTTAATAAATAGGTCGCCTGCGTTTAACTTATCGACGGGCGCCTTTATAATCTCGGTATTCGTTATGAAAGTATTGGTACCGTCGTTAGTAGAGGCTCTTTCCGCGGTGTAAATAACGGCGATGATATGCCTATTAGAAATAGCCTAGGAGATATTATTATAACTTAAGTAAACGCTTTTAGAGCCGTTTTCAGGTGGTGCGCCATCTAGGTTAACCACGCGGAACTTTTCCGCCATAAAGACTTCGGGTTATATTTACGTTCCAAAGGAGACCGCTACTGGATCCGGGCCTATTTATGGAACCCATCGTAAAACCCGAACAGCTTTAACATCAAAGCCTTTATAAAAATCCATTTGATTTCGGCTTAAAACATTATTGATTTTGAAAAGAGAAAAGCGTAATTCCTATATATAATCGTGTAGAGCACTGAGCAAAACTTTAATTTAACTTACTAACTTCGCCTCAACTTTAAAATGACTTTTCGTTCATGGTAAATTTACTTTATAGTTTTATAATTTTCATTTACGCTTTAGTTAATATAAGTTATAAATATTACAACGCCGCGAATAAATAGCTTATCAACCGTTCAAAGTTATAGCGTTTTCGTCCCCTCTACGATAACTTCACGAAGCTACGTTTTATACGCTCGGCTTTCCCTTAAAAGTTATTTTTTTCATAACCTTCCTGAACGTCGACCTCGATGAATACTGTTAGCGGATATAAGATTACATCGTTATTTCTTATAATACGAATTTAATTTAGGTAAGCTCTAAATAAAATACTAATATGTTACCTATGATGTCGCGGAGTATCTATCAATTTTAAGGCAAGCCGATAACTAAGCAATTTAAATGCGAGTATTTATGCCCGTTTCAAAGTGTCCAAAGGAGTTGGCGCCGTTACGTTATACTCTGTCTTAAGATAAGCCCGAAAAGACCGAGCCGTTACTACATAGCTCTCCATCATCTCCCTCAAAGATATTAATGAAATACTCACCTTAAAACTACTTGTTTCTGTTTATGACAAACTTTCTACCGTCCTTATGAAATTCGTACCCCTATTCGATAAAACCGTTGGTGACGAACTCCTCCCTTATCTCTTTAAAACAGATTACGAAATTCCCTTTCGTACCGATATCTAAGGCTAACCTTTGGGAGTACTATGAGGCATTTTATACATAATATCGCGTAAAAATCACCTCGCATTACGTAAGACGTCAACCGAACTACTTAATTAAGGTTACATTCGAGTAAACAGCTTTCTAGCGGGCGTTTCAGTCCTTTTCGTCAAGAAACTCGAAAAAGGGTTACTATTATGTATCGATTATCATAAGCTTAATGTTATTATGAAGGAAAATCTTTACCCGCTCCCTTTTATTGAAAAGTCGTTTACAAGCATTTCGTAAGCTGAGTAGTTTACTAAGGAGAATATTAAAACAACTTTTTATAAGGTTCGCATTGAGAAGGAAAATGAATAAAAAAACTATATTTAGTATACCTTTTGGACTCTTTAAGTGGCTCGCTACTTCTATCGGTCTTTTTAATGCTCTCGTTACTTTTTAACCGTATGTTAATTATTCTTTACCATCTCTCCTGGATATTTTTTATTTTGTTTACTTTAACGACGTCTTTGTTTACTTTAGGGGCACCTTCGACGACTTTTTAACTAAAGTTAAACAAATTCTTAACGTATTAAACGTTGCAAGATTTAGCTTAAATATTTATAAATACGAATTCGGTGTTTAAAAGCCTCAATACCTGGTATTCGTTATTGAAACCGGCGTCGGCGTCCGTATAAACCCAGAGAAACTCCGTGTTATCCGGGAATAAGCGGCTTCCATGACGGTTTGAAATATACTGAGTTTTTTAAGTTTACTGAATTTCTATTACCATTTCATCCGCGAGTATTCGACGATTATCGAACTATTATTACGGTTAACCCGTAAAGATACTTTATTTTATTTGGAATTTAAAAACAAGTTGCTTTTGAACGGTTTAAACTTAGCTTTCTTGCCAAACTCGTCGTCGTCTAATGCGATTCCAAGCGCGATACCTTTTTCGAAGCCGATTATTTTAGCTAGGCCCTAAGAGGTAACCTTTTTTAACGTAACTAATATAGTAATCTACGTTTAATAACTTATTACTTCCGTCGTTTATAACCCGCCGAATATAATTACGAAATCTACCACAAAACATGATTTGGGATTATAAGCTTTTTAAATGCATGGAACGCGGAGCTTCGAGGTACGGTGCGCCCGTTTACTATCCTAACGTACTATAATAACTTGGAATACTTTATAACGATACGAACCCTTTCCGAAGGACAAGTCTGCCAATCAAAACGCATTTCGTAATTTCGTTTCCGGTTAATATATAATAAAGCAACGGAATATAAAAGACCTGATATACTATTATAACTAAATCAGTATATTTTTAAAGGCCTTTTAGACTTACGTCACTTAATCTAAAAACTTCAAATGTTACGCCCTAATAGTCGATTTCCAAGCCGCTTCTGCATACGTACGTTATTGGATTAATCGTCGTCTGCGAATTAATCTTAAAAGGTCGTAAACGTTTTATTAACTTCGACCTTTAAAGTTATTATGATACCATTATTACAAGCGATACTACTTAACTACGTCTGGTTCGTACAGGACTTATAGGCGACCGATACCTTCTAACGGATATCCGTACCAACGACGAACGTACGTTAAAAGTTTTAATTTCTAAATACCGGGTAAACGATGATATATCTTAAAGTTTCGCGAACATAGTTAAGTACCTATTTACGAGCCGTTTACTACCGATTTAATTTTTACTACCAACGATTCTCTTTTTATTCGTTATTTAGACTGCGACTTTACTATCTTTATCCTTTCTAAAACGTATTTTTAGTTAGGCCTACATCGTATGGTTCGCCCCTATTTTCGTAACTTTGAAGTTTATAGCTAAACAACATATTAAATACACTGTCAAAAAGGGGTCCTTAAACCCCTTCCGATTTCCGAACGGCTTGAAAACGAGGTTATCGTTAACTTTATAATTAATTTAATGCGCGAATACGAAGACTATCTTCGTTGCTTCATAGTTATTACGAATCACTTCAGTAAAGTCGCTACTTTTAAGGTTACAACTACTATAAACGCCGAGGCTTATAAGAAACGGCTTCTCAATTATTATTGGTAGGTTCATAGTTTTGCGTATACGTTTATTAACGACTATGGTTCGAATTCGACTAGTAGGTTTTGGAAACGACTTTAGGATTTAATTAGGGTGGAATAACGGCTAAATACCGCCTTTTACCCTAAAACTAACGGAGTTAACTAACGCGTAAATTAAAAGATCCTTACGTATTTATCCTTATTTATTGTTTTTTTACAACTCGATGTAAGTCTTTTATTACCTGGTTATTAACTGGTATTAAATAATAAGCACACAACGACTATAGGTATTAACCTGTTTTTATAACTTATATTTATCATTTCGATTTTATTCAACCGTTATATATTTTCTCGTTTCGAAGATGATACGATACGTAAAGGCTAAAAGCTTTTCTTAACAGATCCGCGAACTAATAAAATATATACAAGTTGTAATAGCGGTTACATAACAAGTATAAAGAAAGCCACTAACGTGCGACGGGCCCCCTCGAAACGTTTTTAAGTCGGCAACAACGTTTAGCTTTTCTTCAAAACCACAAGTTAAACTAATTTTTTCAAAACTTAAATTAGCTTTATAATAAGTACAACGTCAAGCATTTAATAGACTCCTATGTTATTAAGTTCAACGTACTAGACTGGGAAATATTTTCGATTTTATTTAAATTTACTCTTACGTGCCGTTTCGAATCTGCTTTTAAGCTAGTTAATCCCAGACTTTTAACCGTAAGTAATAAATATTAAAGACGATGATAATAAGGTGGAACCGTAATACCAAGTCGGAAGTATATTACGAGCCTGTAATAAACCTTAAGTCGTATGTAACCGACTTTACTTAACTAACCGGAACGGCAAGTTGAAGTTAAATGGATAAGCTATATATATTTAACATAGGAGCCGGTCATAAACTTTTCTAACACTATAGCTCTCGACACCTTCGAATCGCGTTATAGACTAGTTAAATACAACGATATGCCCTTACACCTAACCCGTAAACGGTAATTATCTTAAACTTTACTCTATTAATCGGATAGGCTTATAATCCATTAGTAAGCTGATTCTAAAGAAACGTATTAATATTAATAAAAGCGAAGAATCAACGACTATAATAGGCCCCCATATTTACTTCAACTCATTTTAGCACATCTTTAAAGTACTGGTCCGAATCATAACTTAACATTTACTTACTTTTTCTAACAAGTTATCTTAATTTGAAATTTATACGATCTAGCTTAGCATTAATACGCTGTAAGAATTTAAGAAGCTTTTTTATTACTTTGAATATCGTTTTATAGCTATTCGTTAGCCGCGCCCCCCTTCGTATTTACCGGTTTACCAGAAACTTATCTAAGCATTACGTTTTTCGTCTATTAATTATATAGCATATAGGCCCCCAGATCGTAGAGGAGTAATAGGGGTAAACCCTCTCCCCCTCGCCTGGCGTATCAACCTTACGTTACGTGGCGTGACAGACTCTTATAGCCTTTTTAGTGGCGATCACTTAGGTCTACTCGCTTTTTAGTCGTTCGTTAGTATTTAGGAAACGGCTTGTGGTATATAGACTTACCTCAGTTCTAACAATCGAACGCTAAATACGCTTCTGACAACATTTCGACAGCTTTATTTATATCCGGGTTCAAATCCAGCGGCGTATACGTATAACCAGAATTACGACACGTTGCATTAACAAAATAACGACGGAACCGAGCCCTAGTGTTGAACTATTCGTTAATAGTTTCCTAGCGGCTATTGAAACCATTTATTCTTAGTATTTTGACAAAACTTCTTGGGATTATACGCTATTTTCTAAAAGTATTGGAAATATATCTGCTTTCGAGTTCCGTGGAGATACATGTTAATAGCTATCAAGGAAGGGAAATTTATACTCATTTGCGAAAACTAAGCAGCTCTAAAGTATATACCCTACATTTCTAATAACCTTGTCTACTTCGGAGGTAAGCTAAGAATTTATCGTATCGTTAATAACTAAACGGATTAATAAGATGACAAAACAAACAGGTGTTATATTGGTGACTATAAGTCTTAATATCGCACGGAAAAGATTGAAGGTTAAAGGAAAAAGGAAATTTTATCTTTGTAATTGGAATTCTACGGATTATTTATAGGATGGGAAGGGCGCTAAAGCCCCTTTTACATAACGTTAGCCTGGTACCTATTACACGGATTCGTATTGTTTCAAAAGGCGCGTACCGTCCTTATTCTTTCAGCGATTTCCATGACAACTTCAAAAAATAAGGAAGGGAGTAAGGAACTATAAGGGTGTCTTTAGGGGTAATATTACAGGTTAGTACCTAGCTAGTATTTACCAGGGATCTAACCCTAGTAATTCTACTCGCTCGTATGATGCTTTAGAGTAGAGAGAAAGCCACTTAAGGATACGTCATATAGCTGGGGGAAGGGATGTACTATCTTAGCTCCATAGCCGCTCCATAGCAGTGACTTCTCCCCCTTCTTCATCTTCATCGAGATTTATAGACAGAATCAGACCACCTTGAGCGACAACTCCAGCCATAGTCCCACTAGAATTACTCCTTTCGACCTTTTTAATATATTAGATACCTTTTAACTGTATATTTATAATTCATTATACTATTTCTAGCAAATTTTCTTCTCGGTTTAAATTCAAAAAACTCTCGTGTAATGGATTGTAACCCTTGTTAAGGTTAAAAAAAATATTTCATACTTTAAACGCTACGAAACTGAATTTCATTATATTTGAATTCAAATCCTCCGTTTAGAGAACAAAATACTTGGGGTTCGTTATTGAGTTTAGTATCAACATCCATATAAACCTAGAAAAGCAAGGCATTATCTGAAATAAATAGCTCCTACATTAGTTTTAAAGGTACAGGATTTCTTTAACTACGATAACTTTTACCGATATTTTATTCAAAATTATTGTATAATCATTCAGTCGTTAATTCAATTAACCAGAAAATATAACTCTTTCCTTTAGAGACCTAAAAAAAAAGCCGTTTTCGAATGATTTAAACTTAGCATTTTTCTGAAACCGTACTCGCCGAATAAAATACGACCGTAATATCTTCCAAGAAACCGAGTATTGTAATTGGGTTTGAAACGGTTTTTTTTAACAAAACGACCGCAATAGATTACACACGGTAACTTATTACTTTCATTATTAATCGCCCATGAAATAGAATTATAAAATCTGTGACGAGGAATTACCCGGGCTTATGGGTTGCTCTAAAATATCGAACGAGAAGTTTCGGGGATCGAAACGTCTATTTACGTTTTATATAGATTATGAAAACTTTGAATACTTTATAACCACATGATAGCTTTATAAATGACGAGTCTGGTGGTTCCAACACCTTATATAATTGCTATTTTAATAGATTTATAATGTGAAGGAAATTTATATGTGATACAATACTTTATTACGGCGAAGTTAGGATATTCGGAAAGGGTTTTCCGACCTAATATTTTTTGGCTGAAAACCTTAACTATTAAGCCTTGAGTATATCGCTTCTGACTCGTTCGGATATATGTATATTGTCAGGTTAACTTTTCCCAGTAATTTTATTCTTAAAAGTTGGGAGATTTTTTTTCAATACCTAGTCTTAAAGTTATTACAACGCCCTTATTACCCACGATACTCTATACCCTCAACTAGTTCATGTAATATGTATAAATGACCGAAATTTCCTTACAAACTTTCGTACTAACAATGACCGAACGTTAAAAATTTGAATTTCGAAATATTGAATAAACGACGATGAGTTTTTACGGTTTCTGGACCGTATTTACGTACCTGTTCACAAGCTGCTTATTACTACGTTAATTCAAGTTACCCACTATTTACTCTTATTAACTACCTAGGCTGCAACGTTATTATTACTATCGCTTTTAGTAGATATTATTAACCCGTTTTCTACTGTGTCATCCGCCACTTTTGCCGGAACTATAATATTTATGGGTAAATACCATACTAAAACAATGTTAAAAGGGACTTTTTAATCTCTTTTCGGTTTCAAAACGATTTTAAAACAAGTTTTTTATCAACTTTATAATGGCGTTATCGTAAAACCGTACCGGATACCTACGTCACCTTATAGTTATTATTAATAGTTTGAGTAAAGTCGTTACTTTCGCGATTAAAATTATTAAACACATCAGCGCTTGTGTGAAATAGTTTTTAAGTTATTATTAGTAATTTTACAACTCTTTCTCATAAATATCAGTAACCGAAAATTGAATTAAACCGGAGAGTTTTACAAACGACTATATGACTTAATAGAGATAAAAATACACCTTAACACTACCTTTTTTCTCGAACACGACGGAATAACCCAATATACAATTTCAAGGATCCTAAAGTATTACTATTTCTTCATCTTTTATAACTAACTTAATACAATCCGTTTATTACGTACTTATTCATTATAGTTTAATAATTAAAATACGACAATTATCGGTATTAGCTCGTTTTTTATACCTTACAGTTATTATATCGACCTTACATAATCGGTATAACGTTCTCGTATCCTATTTACGAGACCACGCATAAGGTCCAACGATTTTGATTAAAGTATTCGCAATGTTAAAAAGTTGCCACCAACTGTAATAATAACTAAGTGATTTTGTATAAAATAACCGCGAATAAACTTCGCTTCCACTGGAAATACTCTCGAATCAATAATAACGTCTAACTCCTCATCCTCTTCAAAAATTATAAATCAGATACGTTTTTCAGAAGGTCAAACTAACTTTCTGATCATCGTCGTATAATATTTATAATCGATTTTCCATTATGGAAATTGATGTTCCGAATGGGAAACTCCCACGGTTTTACGCAAACCCACTTATTTAACATATTTTGGACCCGCACCTAGATAAATAAGCCAGCGACTTTTAATCTTAACTGATTAATATTATAATCGACGAAAGCGAAATGATGACGGGGTATTGAATGAAAGAAAATTTACTAGCTTGCGATAGACCATAAGTTGGCCGTCCGAGACCTAACAACCTATCAAAATAACAGGTTTTAAGTAAGTAAATAAACTGCGTAAATTTAATTTCAATGCCGTTTTAATACCTTATCAATACTATAATGCTCGATTTTTAAGGTACATTATATATCAGAAAAGTATAATGACAGTCTTCTACGCCTAGTATGTAAATTGATTGAAAACGCTATTTTTTACCTTACGAAAAAACGTGAAGAATGTTAATTTACGGGTAATTAATACAAAAGTGACGTAGTATTAACGTAAATCAATTCTTTAAAAGATTACTCGAATATATTCTTAAAGTTATCATCCTTGTTTTCCTCTCAATGTTTTTTTGTAAGGTATCGAGTTCACTAATATTTGAATTTGCTACAAATATGTCATAACCCAAGGACTAACTGTAGATCATGGAACTGGTCATCAATCAGCTGCGCCATCAGAGGCTTGATGTTCAACACATCAAGCGGGGATATCCCTTATTTAAAGACCCAGGGTTAGGGTTGGGACCGCAAAGACTGAAGAGCGGTGCAGTTGATACTACATAGAACCGCAGGAAGCGACCAGTGATTTTAGCGGTCCAGTACTGAAGATAGTATAAAGGCCATAGGATATAATAACACGGTCATAACCACAAAGATAGTATTTCATTCATAGGTCTTCAGTTGTCAATCTAAGTTTTCAGTCTACACATCTAAATCGCCACACGGCTTTTAATTATGATTTGCACGGTTGCGATATTGTTCACTCAGCACCTCTGCTACCTTCTTGATAACATAAACCCTCTGACACCTTCTATATACCCATGGGTAGGTAGTGTGATCATTACAAAATATCATATCTCCTGCCACCATTACAACGATAGTTTCAGCAGTTAACAGGTCTATTTAACTGTTACTCTTATTATTTTTGACGCTGCTAAGAACTTTAATCTAAATCCATTGAATAATGTTTAGAACGTTAAAGGGGGCTTTATGTATAGTTACGTTCGACGAAAAAAACTATTCCGCGTTTTTGTTTTTTTACATTGTGAAACTTATTAGTTTAGTGGTATTTATTACGCGAGTTTTGTATACGCGCTTTTATGGTCGTAAATAAGGAACTTAACTGGCCAAAAAATCGTTTTTAGGTAGTATTTGGTCGTTATAAGGCGTATTGGAACCCGTTAACACCCGTAACAACTGCTCCAACCTAATTGAAAAATGTAAGTTCTCTAGTGTAAGCTTTACCAATTATTTGCTAACATATCATAAGCTTATTAAACATCTGGTTTAATAAATTTGTCGGTGTTTCCTCCTTTTTCTTCTTCGTTATTTTCGTAATTAACCTCGTAGTAACCTATTTTTTATAGTATTGCATAAAGTGGGAATTGTACTTAAAGTAACTCTTCATATCATCCTAAATTGTATGAAAGATAGTTAATTGTTTAAAATTGTTGGATAATCCCAGGTGTGCTCTATAAGGATTTCAGTAAATAGCAAGTATGAACTAGAGGATGAGACCTTCATCCATTTGCAGATATTTACAAAAGGAATCATCTTCTTGTTAAAAAGATTTTTAAGCTTCACATCATACTTTTCTACGTTATTTCAAATATTGGGGAAGTTCGTAAGACAATTGTAATGAATATTAACCATTGTAACCGGTTTTGGGGTAATGTCACGATAGTTATCTTAGTATTGACTAGTAATTGTTAGTTATTTAACTCGAAAGGTAAATTCCTTTAATAGAATTTGTAATGGCTTCGCGCATATTGGACATACGTTTCGTGAAAAGCTTCTTAAAAGACTTTGGGATTTCAAGTGGAAGGTTAAGATGTAAAGGGGAATTAGCCGAAGGAAATGTTTTAAGGGACTTGATGGTTTTACTTAATTAACCGGGAGGGGGCACCGACGTCAATACTATTTACCGCGTTAGAAGTTCTTACTTCCTGCGTTTTGCAACCGCTAAGGGCAGACTTCGTGTTATTACTTGGAGGTGTTGTATTACCAAGTAGAATAATAGTTTCTTTATCATTAATTCATAAAGAATCTTAACTTAGCCAGGGGTGAAAGAGAGGCACCCTAAAACTCTTATATGGGCGTAAAAAGTATTTAGAAACTTTCTTTTTCACCGAAGTGGTTGAAGTATTAGGATTGAAAAGGGGGTGTTTTTGTTAAGCCAGTTTAAACAAGGTTTGGCCAATCTCAATGGATTTTTTACAAGATGGAAATGCAACGACAGATAACTTTTTTATTTCACTTAGCTTTAATCGTATATTAAGTCATGTTACATGTGTAATGAGCATAATAATTAAAGAACTGACGGAAATCAAAGACATCGCGAGCGCCACGGCCGTCATCGTCGCTGAGGTCCGCATTAAAGATGTATTAGCTAACTTATTTTGCCAGACAGGCCTTAATTGAGGTTTTATTAACACTCCTAATCCAAAACTCTTCGTTATAATAGTTAGATATAACAAATCCAAGGGCTTTAACTGCTTTTAAGTAATTTTTACTCGGTGTTTTTTCAAAGTTGTAGCTTATACAAAGCTTGATAAACCGGATGCATAAACATTTAGGAGCGTAAAAGTCTAGTGTTTTGATGTCAAATCGCGTAAGAACTTGAAGACTTGGCGTTGAGTCGTGTTGTGTAGCTTTTTTAACGCGACTTCATGTTTTTGTTCGAAGTTGTAATCTTAACGATTAAATTGTCGTAGGAAAAGGGAAAAAATGAAGTAAGGGTAAAGATTCGTTGTAAAAGGCAATGTTGAAGGTTTTTTGTTATCAGTAGAAAATGTAGGGTATTTGTTCTAGATATTTAACGTTGTGCTTTGTATTTTTTGTAATAGAAACACCTGTTGTAATACAGATTTAGCCGTTTGCCAACTTATCATTTGATATTTTCAATAGTCAATTTTAATGCTTTTGAAAAGGGATCCTGGGAAATTTCTCGGTGTTTTTGACAGCGATACCTTCGCTACCTCTAAGCTGTCATAAGAACCGGCATTGCCTAGATGATTTTTTACTTACTGCCATAAAAACCAACGTATCAGTAGAGGACTTTGGTAGAAGTCTTTCTTTTACCTTAGTCTTTTTCAAAGCGTAACCGGAAAGCATCTTCTTCTTTCAATTAGCTTATCTATGTTTAATCTCATAGGTGCTAATCAGTGTTGGTAGCGTTAAGAATGTTGTAGATTGATCGATGCGATTGATTTATGTAACAGTAGTATTATGTTGTTAAGTGGTGGATATTTTATTGTAGGTTTGGCAGTCTGCTAGCCGGTTCACGCAGTGATTTTTCTGTCCAATTGATTCGGCTGTGCTCAAGTGTGCACAAGGCGCAGAATATACTTTCTTTACAGCTAATACAGGATGCCAACAAATAATACAATCAAATTGAAGTTCTTGGAGTAAAACTTTATTGAAATTCAAGTTGATCTACTGCACTTTAACGACTACTATTAGAACATATAGCATAATCTTTTTTAAAAACAACAATCTTTTGAAACGAGCTTTATAGATTTTTTTTAAATTAATTGGGGACTAAATTTTAAATTTGAACCACGTTTTTCCTAGTCGACATCAATTACTTTACTAATACTGATAATATGGATATAGGTTATATATTTTGATCTTTGTCTTCCTTTGTCCTATAATGATTGTTTGTTTTTCAAGAAAAAAACTACATTTCATTTTTTTTAAAAGCCATATAAAACCGCAATTCACATCGTCGGTTACCTCAACTAGTTCTAGAATTAATAATGTGTACATATGGATCTTGTCTTCCGTTATTTGGTTTTACAAAAGACTGTTCTATTGATATATATCAGGCAAGAATCTAATAAGATAATTACTCAATGCCTTATCATTTGATGTATGAGTATGATTGTTCTTCTTTGAAATGAAAATGAACCCAATTTCATAAAGTTTGTCATTCAGGAGCAACGAAAAGTCCATGTTATATAGTTGTAGGTATTAAATTGAATGCGGGGTTATAACCTTGCCTAAAAATACTTATGGTCTTATATAAATCTCGATAAATGTTCGCTCTTTCAATCGGAATTTAAATTATAAGCTTCTACAAATATAAAAGGTAATTCGAAAGTAATAAACTGCGAATAACAACCTCAAATAATTAACCACAAAGTTGAAGTGTTATATTGTAATAATAAATTTGGTTATAGCTTCTATTAATACTGTTGCCCCAGTAAAATCTTGATTTTTCTACCAGTATTCTATAGTTGAAGACAATCGTTTCAAATGGCGTATTAATCGTGACCTGTGAGAATAAAACATTGGGTAATGTTAAATAAGATTCGATATTGCAATTCATAAGTTTCATGAAAAAGTCGGATAATACAGATCCCACGGTATAGGATCTCGTTTATTACAAATTATTTTCTTTTCACAAAAACCTCAACATTTTTCTAAAATTCAAAATATTATTCATATATATATTCTGATATTTACTTTACTCACGATGCGTTTCTAAAGTCAGATCAAACCGTGGTTGATTTTTTTTGGCGAAAATGAATAAATACCCCCCGACTTGCAAGTGAATATTAATTTATTAAGTAAAAATGAGATACAACTCCACAAACTTTGAGGACTTTGATACTGACGAGAGAATAACAGCGTTAGGTTTTATAATAATACTTGAATTACAACCGATTTTTTTTTTCACACTTAATTAGAGTAGAAAATATATTCAGAAAAACTTCATGGTTTCATTTTTGTCCCCTCGGCCCCTGGTTCTGATATATATGAGAACAATAAAAACATTTTGATATCATTTTAACGCTGTCCAATCAAAAGCGGAATTATTTTTAGCTTAGCGTAATAATACGGAAATACTAAACTTTATTAATTTTCAATAACTAGAAATATATTATCGGAAGTCTATCATTAGTTCTTCAAGGTACAAAACTTTTTCGGTAAGAACTTTAACTTCGTTTATAAGCGCGCCATGTCCGGTCTTCATAACGAACGAGGTTGATAAACCTTGGACGAATTGGTAGTTTTTAAAAGCTTACGCTTAAATTGGACGAAGATTATTTCACTTATGTATTAAAAAAGGGTTTCAAATTTATTTTTCCTGATATTGACGGCTACTTTACAGAGATCAGGTCAAATTTAGATGAAGAGTTTACCCTCAGTATTATATTAACTTTGCCTCAAGGGAAAAGGCATTATTAACTTGTTTAAGTACATACTTTACTTATGAGCCTAAATTACAAATATTGAGAGATAGAATCTTTATTAATATAACCTGTATATGCAGAATAGCTGACATTATCAATCAAATCATTATAAATAAATCAGTCAATTATTTTACATTATATATCGACGTAATTAACTTCGTAAATACCTTTGCGTCGAGTGACATTAACATTGATCCTTAATATACGCGGGAATTGCATTGGTTTTATCACTGTACTCAGAAGGCAAAGATATCCAGAATCCAAAGTATTGATAAAACACAATAAAATATATTGTAAGTAAATAAGAACGCATATGAAACTGGTTACATAGTATCAAAATCAATGAAACGGGTTATTTTGTAAAAGTTTTTAAAAATAATAAATTCACATCATTTTTCACTTTGATAATGGCTTCTTTCTAATATATAGAATGAATTCTGTTTTATTATCCCAACATAGGCCTTCATTATACGAAACATAGTTTATAATCTATTTTACGTCAATTGATTATTCTAATCCAATTTGTTCCACTATTCAACTGTGATGAGGTATTTCGTGCCAAAGGGCGTAATATTCCTGCGTGCCGTAGGTTAGACGAATCATAATCATAGTATAAATATATTCTCCAGATTTATTAATATCATGATCTATCTTTTTTCAACTTATTCAAATTTTATAATAAATATCCTTCAGATTATATATATAATCCTCGACATTTTATTCCTCATGGTATCTTAGCTAATTGTAGGCGCATATTACTTAGAGTTATGTGGTGAAACCTTTCGCAACTCAACCTACCATTTTTGAAGCCGTTTTACGATCCATTCGTACAAGATTAGGTTTAAGGCGCTTTGGAAACGTAAAACGATTTTTTACCTATCAAATAAAAAAATTTAACAAAAACTTACGTTCGAAAGCTATTGCCCGTAATTAAATCGTTCACAAGTATGTTTTACGTATGTAATCATGTGATATAGATGTGTTAATCACTTCGATAAATATAATTCGGCAGTTTAAGACTGTTTCCAAAATGTACAAAGCTTCAAAACAACTCCTTACTTAAAAGGGTCCCGTTTTCACATTACCTACAAACGATGTGCTATCTCATCACATCTTATCAGAAGCTGTATCAATTTACCCGACAATGACGACAACAACAAAGACCTGAAATACTTGGACTTTGACTACGATATTAATGATTTAATTGATAACGTTAATATTTAATGAACTAAAATCAAATTTTTCCTCTAATTGGATGGTTTTCTCGACGTGAAATTACGTTCTTCAATATATAATGTTGCGCTATTTCGTAAATTTTCTAAAAATCGGAAGTTCATTAGCATGAAGAAACTATTTTCATAACAATTTTTATAATTGAGAGTCCTTGCAAGAACTGTTATATATAGTTATTACTTACAGGATAACGAAGGCTATATTAATAACCCCAATATTATATAACGATATTTTACATATACTATCACATCTCAAAAGCGGAAAAATTCGGTATCGCGTGGTTTATAAACTTGTAATAAGGTTTTTTCAAACGGTTTGACGTTTTTGAGATTTTCAAAAAACCTTATGTATCGTAGAGAACGACATAAGCTGGAAATATACCGGTAGATTCGATATTTTGATACAGACTATTAACTAAGTATGAACGAACATGTTATACACCCTCAATATGTGTTAAAATTAATATCAATCGTTTATTTACGCCCATTTCATCAATAAAATCTTTTAACATTATTGTAATCGGTATGAAAATGTTAGTTATATTAATAGTTTTGGTGTATACGTCATTGATTCTAACGAAGTTGGTGATAACAATCCGTCTATCCGAATCAATTTAAAAAATTATAACAACCGGGATAAATACTTTTCAAACCGGTATTAATCAACGTGTTCTGTGGGTTAATTATAACGAACACTCGAATTGTAATAATTTCGGCGTATATTTCAAATATCGTTCGAATTGTCATCGAATCCAAACATTTTGACTAAACTCTCTTTAACGTGTGAATAAATTCGATACCAAATCTAACCCTAATATTTTTCTTACTATTCCCAACAGATTCATCAACTTTTTCAACAAAGAGAAACTTTCATGTATAATTACATACAAAAATGAAAACATCGTCATTTCAATCCGATAAAAAAAAATTTAACTTCAAAATGGCTGTTTATTTAGAATAAACTTACTTAAAAAATATATTCAATTCGTTATCTTTTTTTTAAATAAGTATTCACAATGTTACATCATTACGAACAAATAACCTATCCGAAAATTATATTTATCTTCCAATTCAATTTCACTCCAACACCTCAACATAGCCCCATACTACGAACAATGAACTATTTCACGGCTTATTTCATATATGAATTATTTAAACATAAACTATGACGGATACCGGTACAGTATTCAGACATATATTATACCTAATTTACTATCCGATATTATATAATATAAATTGTAGATGAAGTCTAAGCAAGTAACGCACGATACTTCGCAATATATATCATTTTTAAATCGACCTGGTCATTACCGATTATGGAAACGGAAACTCACGTTAACTTAAAAGTTATCTAAGGGTAAAAGTTCCATCGATTTTTACGTTATATTTCATAAATCGTACAAAAACTAAGCCGTCTTTACGTGGCTTACGGCATATGTCCTTTAAGATATTAGTAAAACGTCAACCTCAAAGTTTACCCTCACCGTTGCCTATAAATTACTCTGTTATTACCCAATATTTACGTTCTTTCCGACATTACCCTAGGTAACAAACTATTTGCTCGCTATTACAGAACAATTACGACGTTAACATTTAAAATTACAATTGTAGATTTTTTTTTTCAAGTCTATTAAGCATCTTTATATGGTATATTAAGTAAAACGCCCTTAATGTTTCCGAAAACGTTAATGAAGTATCTAAATCATGGCTATGTATTTTCTAGAAACCGTTGGACGGATCCCCTTCTGTTCATCGTTGAAAAATTGGTAAGCGAAATACTTCTTTTTATTAATTACTATAAATTCAATATCATTTTCACAACCAACCGTCATTACTTTCCCACATTTTAAGAACCCTTCGCGAATATTTCACAAATCGTTTAGTTTGAAATATTTTACATAAAATATAGATTCATTAGCTTTGTGTTGAATAGTATAATGAATGGGAAATTACGTTCCATAAACATTGTGGACTTTTGTAAAGAAATAATTACTTTTTTCGGCCTTTCCAATATACGAACTTCCTTACAAAATTATACCAATACCTTATTGTGTTGATTTTGGACGCTTTGAATTTGTTATAACTTATAAACTTTTTCATATATTCGAATAATACATTAGATAACTATAATGTTAGCACCCAACTGGTAGGTTATTCTTCAAGGTTCATGAACTGAACTTCGATATGTTGAAATACGAATTTAACGTTTAAAAACTCAATATTTAAATTTTATTATCAAAGGAATTGAGTTACGTTTATATACTAAAAATAGACGTATTACGCGATACTAAGCGGTATTTGTATTTATATTACAGATCCTAAACATTTGTTCACTTTATTAGTTTTACCGGAAATTTATTCTGAACTACGTCGTATTAACTGACCCCTTAAATCGATTAACTACCAAATGCCGTGCACTTTATTGAAGATTAGAGTAAAAGGCTTATTTTTAACGACTTAAACTATCCGTTCTTTCAAAACACGTCTTTTCTTATTACTACTTTAACTGGAAAACATTTTTAGAAGCTGACTATTTAGTTTACACTTCGAAACAAAACTTATGTTAAGGGATAATTAAAACACGCTTTTACTGATAACAATTTATGTTTGACTTTTATCAACCGCCTAATATAATTACAAAATTGAAGACAAGAAATCATGATAAATTTAAGATTTGTTAAAAGTATAATATGCGATACTCCAGGGTTCAATCCGCTCGTTAACTATTTTTGCAAACTATAAAAATTGAAATATTTTATAATTACCCGACGACGTTTATATGACCAATTATTTTATTAAAAGCCTTTTTCCAAATTCCGTTGTAACAAAATTCGCAATGAAGGAGTAAATTATATCCAACCTGATGGTAGGCCTTAGACGTTGCATCGTTGTCAATTCGAATGGTCTTCTTCGAAGTAATAGTAGTATTTCAATATTAATATGGTGAATATATTGTTTTAGGTTTGGCTGACCGCTAGCCGGTCCGAACTCCAATTTGTGTGGCCAACTGCTTGGTCCGTTCCCTAGAGTGAAATACACCGTACTGTATTCGACTTACACTCAATACGATAAGTTTGTATAAAGCAATACACTTAAAATACGGTTAACTTTACTTATAGTAAAGTTAACTAACTACACTGCATGTAATACCATTATAATAATATTCTAACACTGGCGGCTTTTTGTTTTTATGCCTGCATGCTAGCGTAGTGTACTATCAATTAGTGGTAACCTCCAAAATCCCTTTTAAATCCACAAGTCAGACCCCTGTCAATTCCAATTAATCAATACTGGAAACAACCTCAATTACGGGCCCCTATAACCTTTTTTTCATTACCCCTCCGATTTCTTCGTTCCTCAAATCCCGTGCATGGATCCTTCGCCACAAACCTTTGTAAAACAAATACGCCACTACTTTCGTACCTTTTACTAATAGTTTAAGCTACTACCATCTCTATCACTACCACCATTACCCTGGAAGTCTTCTAATTTTCCGGGGAAACCTTGTTCCTTTACGTTACGTGCTAGGTAATCTACGAATCTTTCGATTCGTATAATTAGCGTATTACAGTCCACAAACTTTTCCAAGGCGCCATTAAGTATAAACTTAGTTATAACATTTACAAGATTATCTTTACTGTTAATTCACCGGAACTTATCGATTTCCCGGGCTTCGTATGCCTCTTTGAACGTTATATCGTTTATTATTAGGAATTGTTCATTAGTCGTATCTAGTTTTAATAGGCATTCTTAAAGGTTCCGGAGATTGGTACATACCATTACAAGTATCAGTAGCAAATCTAACTATTTGGAAATAATTTTTAATGTTCCGTTAGTTACCACTTTGATATTAAAGCCTGCCATCATACCGTAAACTTTAAAGACTAGTACGCTCCGAGTTACACGGTGGTATTTGACAGACATCCAGTATAAAAGGTTTCCGGTAATCGTAAATTAACCTTTAGAACTATCTTTGTTAACGGGTATTATTAGGAAGCCGATTTACGATATAAGGTTAGTATTATTAGCACGTAACTCATACGTAAAAATTATTAGTTTTGCCTTCGTTAAAATCACAAAAACCATATTAATACATTTTTCTGCGTAATCCATATACTACTCAATCCGCTTATTTAACCTATCAAAGTTTTTTTTTACGAGTTCTATGTTTATAGCATATTGAAAAGGTCATACGATACCTCTAGTTGACATAGCGTAGCGATATAGGCCGCAGAGGCTCTCTGCTTTAGGTATCTTTATGCCCTTGCCTCGTCAACCTTGTCGATAATCGTCAGGTTCGTAGTTTACCCCTTTTGACGCAGGTGAATATAAGTGCCGCTTTTAGCCTTGAAACCATTTATACGAAATAATGATCCGTTAAAGTTAAGTTATATGCTTTTAATCAACGGTTTAATTAGCTTCCACTTTCAAAGACCTATCTTCTCTATAATACGTTATTCCGCTACCATAAGTCACATCGTCGGGGAAAAGGGTATTGTTAATTTACCTACATAAGATACCAAAGTTTCACCTTTTATAGTTAATAGGCACTAGGTAAATATTAAAGTCTTTATACCTAAGCTTTTTTTATAGTGTGCCTAATACGTTAAAAACCAGTGAACGCCTGCCTAAGCAAATCCGAATAAAGGCTTAATAGCGTGTATTATCGTGCCATCTGGAAACATATCCCTCAGGTTCGATAATGATTCTAGTAATATAATCCGTTAAAAATCGGTGGCAGATTACGTATACATTTATGTGTTGTCTCGGCTATTAAGTGTAAACTAACCCTTTGTACCAGCAATCAAACTAGCAGTAGTAACAAGGATTAAACTTTGGCTGATCTTTTGGATTATAAACGATTAAAGATTTAGTCCTTACTTTTATCACCATATCTTGAGGCGATTAGCCGTGACTTTTCGTACGACCGGTCTGTGGTCTTATCCTTTACCTTGTAAACCATCATTGACTAAAAGATAGTAATAATTTTCCTTTAAAATTGCGTTAATGAAATAAAGTATATAACCCCCTACAATAAAAGGCTGTAAACTTCCATTTAATCACTTTTTTAAAAAAAAGGTTTACCCAATATGTCAATAATACCTTCGACACGCAGCTTAAAGGCATGTTTTCCGTTAAACTTTTTCTTTTAAGATACCTATACCGTTATATATACCCTGCCAGGCTTATAGTTTCTATCTTTCTCCCATTTAATGTGTATGTTCCTCTTAGATTGTTTTTTACGCCGTCAACGTTCCATCGGCTTGTTCATAGTCGACTTGGGAGGGTTATATTAACTAATTAGCTCTACTTGGAGGTTATCGATGTTAAAATATTTATTATGTTTAAGGGTTTTTTTATACAGCTTGACTTGTATTGCTCGCAAATTTACGAGGCCGTTAACAGTCTCAACTAACACATTCAAGTTGGTGATACTTAAGGTCTTATATATCCCATCCTATTTTCCTAGCTTATGCCACGTAAAAACTCAACTTTAAAGGAGAAATGAAAGCACATATGTTGTTAAAGGTACGTTTCTGGTGTTTAGGGCATTATTAACCTAGCGGTGTGCCGATTCCTTCCTTGGTTTTTTCAGTGTTTTGCTATATTTCATAGTACGATTTTAGGTGCTTAACGAAGGTAGTAATTCAACCATTATACGTAAGTAAGTTTTCAATACTAGTAAAGTCGGTATAAGGCTCTAATGGCTAATAATATCGTTAAAACCTTTTACTATTATCTAAAGCCGTGCTTTTTATCTTATAAAAGTTCATATTTTTAATGTAAAGCTATCTTAAGCCTTTTATAAATGTACCTATACCCTTTTAACTTTGTCAATACCCAAGAAAGATTTCACAGGAACCAAGTTGTATTAAATACATATTAACTTTATGTTAATTTAAAACTTCATTATAACAAAGTTGATGCCTGTATTGTAAATTAACACGTCTAGTAAACCAAGGTACGTATCAATCCACAAAATACGTAATATTTCCCATGTTTCCTTCGCTGTAATGATTTTAAGGAACTTAATGCCGTAAAAAGCCGTAGTGAAGTCCACGACATATAATACTAGCTTACCTTCCAGGTAAAACACGTCTACCAAGATTTCCGAGTTAAAGTCTTAATTTCTGTTAACGTAAACTTAAACTTTAAAAGAACTTGGCAGTGTGTTTAACAGTGGTGGTAAAGGTGTTTTACTTCCTTTAGTACTGGTAAATTCATATCTTTGTAACTAGGTGACTTTAAGACCTTGTAAAGCATATCAGTTGCCTGGTAGTTAAACCTACGATATAGTTAACGAAGTTTTGCTCCGTTACGTTCAACACCTCTACCTTGAGTTCTTAAAGATAGAATTAGAAATGCACTTATTAAAGGCTGTATAAAAACCTCTTACTAGCATTAAAATATATCAACTTATCAGTTTAAACATTAATGTTAACGCCGAGGTCTTTTATTTTTTTGAGGCAAAGAAGGAACGAGGTAGGGGATTCCAAGATGTGGAAAACAATCGTGCTAACAGTAATCTTTACAATATTCGATCCCAGTCAAGATATCTCTTTCTCAAGGCTAAAGCCAACTTTGATCTTACCAGTATCCGCATATTTAAATTCTGTAATAGTATCCGTATCCCTCCATAACGCAATATACTACGAATATCTTCCTGTTCAATACCGTGTTTCCCCTATATACGGTAGAATCCCCTAAAATACTTGTTTCACGTACCGGTTTTAAATGGTAAAAAGGTGTATTGGGCCAGGTTTTTTATCGTTATAACAGCAGTAAGGGTCTTTACTTATAAGGCAGTACAGAAATACGTGGTCGACTAGTTATTACGTAGCTTCCGGGCTAATACCAGTATTAGCGTTGGTATATTCGAGCTTACCGATAGTTTTCGACTTGTTTTCGTTTTTTTAAATTTTACTCACTTTAAATTACATAACACGCTCAATATAATTCCATTCTAAGGCCAAAACATACTACGTTTGATATATTACCTATTTCCCGTCACAATTAAAAGTAGTGTAACGTGTCAATTAGTAGCCGTCTTTACCGTAAATCCGTTATCTTTGGGCGTTGAAGATAACTTTGCTTGGCTGACTTAAATCTTTTGATAAAGATAAATACCCTCCTCTTTAGGTAGAAGTCCGGACCTTTTGTTAAACGTGCTTAACGGGTCTTCCGTGCCATCGATTAATATAATACGAATTGGAAGGATCTTCTTCTTTATTAAATTACGGAGGTTTTCGGTATATACCAGTCGAGCCGGAAACTCGAGTAGTTACAGTTGCTAATGAGGAGCGTATTTATTAAAAAAAAAAAACCCTTCGTAAGTAGTATCGGGGCATTATAAGGCGTATTCGAGCTTTTTATAACCCGTAACTACTTACCGGACCTGTTGGCGCGAAATGCCTTCGCCAGCTCCTACGTATCCTATAACCTGTTTGTAAAACATCAACTTTTTAAGCATCTGATTTAAAAGTTCTATCTTAATTTCCGACTCTTTTTCATAATCTAATATATATCACCACTTAATAATGTTCTAATTCGTATAGTATTGAGCGAGGTTGACTTAGTATTCGAAATATCCCTTTATAGTATCGTAAATTTCGTGCAAAGATGAATAATTCGTAAGGTATCGAATGTACTAATCCTTAGCTTAACCGGTAAGGATATTGGGAAATAACAAGTAAAAACCTGGGAACTAAAGTTTTATTTCACGGATGATATTAAAGGATAGACGTAATTTAACGTCAAAAAGGTTGTAGAACTTACCGTTATAGTTCTTGTTACCTCCTTATTCGTATTGAATATTGTAATCACCGTATAATCCGTATCTTTTATAAGGACGTGCCAAGGAGGAATTGTAATATATTAGTCGTAGGGACCTTTTTTATTGGGCTGGGGAAAAAAAATCAGGTTACTATTAGTATTAGTAAGCAGTATAGTTACCTTTTGCCGATTAGAGGGAAAAGTTAGCAGTCGTATCTACAGTCGACTTACGTGTAAATCCGGTCTTTCCTTAACTTGTCTATTAAAATTGGATGTGTTAAGGATTTTGGGGGAAATGTGCCTAGTATTATCCTTTGTAGGAAGGTTGGCGATGATCATTTTGATATTAAAGGGTTCGGCGAGGCTTTTACTTCATAGACTAGTGGATTTTATGGGTTAAGGGGTGTAAATTCACTGATTTCTCTTGGACAGGTCTTTTCAATCGTATGTATGATCGTTGTATATTACTATTATCAACAATCTTTTTGCTATTTACTGAGGTTTATTAGGGGTTTTCATACGTAACGTACTCGTAAAGTATGTCGTCGAGGTTTCCATCTTTACCGACCTTTAAAGGTAATAAAATCCCTTGTCAACGTAAGTTAGCTTTTAAGTTGACTTTACTCGACTTTTTTGTCTTTTTCCGTATATCTGAACTCAAATCACTAAAGAACTCAATATAGTTGTAAAAGACTTTAATACTTGTATCTTAATCGTTTTGAGCGATGTTGTGGATGTAGTGGCCGACGTAGTGAGTAAGTGTTCAGGGATAAAGTCTTTAATAACTTCGATAAACCAGAGTTCTTCATTGTATATTTTTCAAAAGTACCACCAAGAATTTTGACTGCCTCCTTTTCAAAAGGATTGGTAATAGCTTTAAACTGGGTATTGACGGAAGCCATCGTAGCGTTCTGGCTAATAAAAGGTTTAGTAACTAACTTAATAATTTGAGGGTGTAAAGACTTGGTGATTCCTATACGTCTAAACTTAGTGTTTTAATCTTGATTCGCGCGACGTGGCTTTTTTGACAAAACTTAATGTTTTCGTTCGGAGAGGAGAACTTGACGATTGACGTGGAATGGGGAGTGAAAAAAGTAAAGTATAGGTAAAGGTTCAGCGTAGGAGATAAGGTCTGAGGTCGCTATTAATATAGGTTATTTAGCGTAAGGACTTAGTCGTTTTTCTTACAGTAGTAACACCCGTAGTAGTACCAACTCAGTCGTTTACCAACTTGCCGATTTAAAACATTTTTGGTGATCAATCTTAACTTTTTTTCTTTAAGAGTGGTTTAGTAAATATTTTTGAGTTTTCTCGATAATGGTAATACCGTTATCATTCTTACATACCTGTAAACAACAGATGCACTTAATAGTCTTCCTTTTAGTTACCTATAAATATCAGACGTAGCTTTAGAGTCTTTCGCAAGAATCTTCCCCTTGCCTTACGCAATTTCAAAGCGTAACCGGAAAGTAGCTTCTTTTTCTCCTTAGCCAATCTGTGTTTAACCTAATAAGCATTGATTAGTGTTGGTAGGCCTTAAACGTTACAACGTTGACGATTCGAATAGTATTCTTCGAAGTAAAAGTAGTATTATAATATTCAGAAAGTAGATGTATTATTTTAGGTTTGACAGATCGCTAGCTGGTCTGCACTATAATTTGTATAGCCAACTGCTTGGCCTGTACCCCAGAGTGAAGTGCAGCGTACTGTACTCGACTTATACCCAATGACGTAAGTCTGCACAAAGCAATACACTTGCAGTATAGTCAACTTTACTTACATTAAAGTTGACCTACAGCACTGCAGGGAATACTATACGTAACGAAATGTACATATGTAGTATATGACCCGGGCGCGGATCGTAGTTGTTACGTCGGTGAGCGAGTACCTGGCCCGGGTGCGGTCTAGTACTTGGCTCGGGCGCGGTCCAGGCGCGGTTCGCAGACATCAAGTAAAAGGGCTTGTAATGGACTATGTATATAAGTCCTACATCAGTAACCACTATGTACCTGTCCATTATTTCTTAGTAACTCAATATTTAACACTATCTGGAACTACCTGTCATACCTTCGCAGTTTCGACTATAATATTTATCATTTATATATTCCGGCTACAAAACCACATATAAAAGTTGACACTTTCGTTTAATTTATCCGCGACGTTATGAAATTCGTATAAACTGCAATCACGGCTACGCGAACATGTATAAAGGAAGTCGTTTATATGTAACACTCTATGGTGGAACGGTTAGGGGTCGATGGTAATGTTTCAATTCTTTTTAAAACTTACAACCCAACCAAACGTTCAAAAAGCTTGAATTAAGTAAATCAAATATACTGTATTCCCCGTATTATTAATTCCTATATGTTCCAATTTCTTATTCCAGTTTAAGATGTCATTAATTTTCCTTGAATTAGCTTTTCTGAACTATTTCGACCCCTTACCCAAATACAAGTCGACGATTATCAACTATCCGCCGTTAACGTTATTACAAATAATAATGAAACCGAACCCAAATACTACATTGAAGGTATTGTACACACCAGAAATAAACCATCAATAACCCGCCCTTCTATTCGAAGCTCTTTCAAACGGTCAGTTTTAGATAAATGGGTAAGTTATATGTACTAGACTTGAAAACGCTTTCAAATTTCTGAAATGTTACGTTCCCCGACGCTTTAAAATCGCGTTACAATTAGATTCAAAACAACGAAAAACCTTATTGGTTTACTAAAAAAAGAATTGTTGTTTTCTTTACTCATTTCTTATGAATATTGTAAAGAACGTAGGAATTTATATTATAGTGGTAGTCTGTCTTATAAAAGTATGTCGAATAGGTTCCAAATTATGTTAAAAATTTCGATATTAAGAAAGTCTAGTGAAGACTGTAGAGCTCCATCATGTAGGACTTATTTGTACGGTCTGAGCACCGTCCATTACTTTCCCTTATACGTGATATACATGGACCGTATCCGGATCATTTCTAGGTCAAGTACTATGTATCTCATTACGAGTATAGTTACGTAACCTATAAATTTCATACCGTGTACCTTGAGTTTCTAACATTCCCCTGCCCCTTCCCCCTTTATTTAACAAGCAGTTAAAGCTTTGTTGTCCTGCCGGTTGAAAAATAAGTACGAATTGTATCTGTACAGGGTCCGAATCGGGCGGAAGGCGGGCGTGGAGTATATAACACCCTATCTCAAATATAACCGCTCCGTAAAACGTTATAAATCGACTACAAGTTTTCCTACCTCAGGCCGTCAGTACATATTAAAATGATCATTTCTGTTGTTTTTAATCCTTTCGTTTTCCCTCGGTTTCTTCGTTAATTTACCCTCTCTTTCTAATTTTTCTTACGTTTTTTTTTTATATTAACTTGATTAATAGCTGTACTTTTTAGTCTTCATTATAATTTGTATCAACTTTTGTTCTTTCAGTAGTCTATTTACTATCAATCGGTTTCTGGTCATCTTTGTTGAAGTTTTTTTTTTATTTGACCGACGACTTTGATACTTTAGACATGAGTTATGTTACCGCTGTCGGTTTTAATAACCATAATTATCCACATCATATGGTGTATCATCTTTCCGTCTTCTAATACCTTTGCCGTTAACCGCGTCGTATAGTCTCCCTATACAATGTTGGACGTTTTCGTATTTAGTAATAGGAAAGATAAAGTTGAGTTTCACTCTTTTTAGGTAAAAGATGTTTATATATCTTATATTAAAAGCCTGCTTAATTGGGTGTATTCTTGGTTTACGTTCGCGTTTACTGCTTTTAAGGGTGACACGACCTATCATAAGGTGTATAATAAAGTCAATCGAAAAATGGATTTTACTCGAGACCTGAATACGAAATAATCTTTTTTACAGTACATTGAGAAAAGGTATTGTTTATAACCCTTCCAAATCTATACGTTTTGTGGAAACAACTGGTCGGCGTATTTTTGAGGGATTTCCGTTTCTTGTTCCTTTCACGTAAGAGTTATGGAGACCTTCCGAACTATAGACTCGTTTTCGTTTTTACCTTGTCGAAATTTGTTAACTAGGATATTTATTTAAGAGATGACGCTTATATTTTAGTCGTTTCGATCATCTCGGTTATACAAGTCGCTAAGTACTAATTTATACGTTTTTGCCCTGTTGTTCTCCCTATACCAATCGTTATTTGAAATGTCTCTATCGTTAATTTTTTTTTTCTTGGCTGAAATTTTACGTTATTTCATAATTGCGTTTTGACACGTAATGTTTTCGTATGAATTTACATTGATATTCGTTACAGGCCCACTTATAACCCTTTTAAAAGCGGTTGAAGCGATATTATAACCTTAGCTATATTCCTTATGAGCAATATTGGTGAGGAATTTTGGAATTTTGCAAGCGGTTTTTAGGGTTTAAGCGTAAAAGCCTATTATTTCCATTCGAATTTTTATTCGTTCATTTCATATAAAAGTAGGCCTATGGAGTGAACCGGATGCATAATTATAACCGTTCCTACACTAAACTCGTGGTTTAAACGTAAATAGGTGTACTGCAGTTCTTTATAGCCCGTTTGGAGAATTGTTTGCCCCGCCCCGCCTCGCGTTGTTCGCTGTCGTCGGTATCATTTAACGTTTGAGTACGGTTTTAGTGGGAGTTTTAGAGTTACCAACCCACTTTGTTTTTGGAGTATGAGGGTAATCAAGATGTTTTGTAGTTAAAGTTGAATAGTGTTTTAAAAGGAGTAGTTTTTTGTTCCAATTACTATCTGTAGAGGTTGAGTGACACATGGCTGGCTTCACTTGTCGTATGATAATTAAATGGTAATGGAAGTTCTCCCCTTTTTATTCCTAATATGTGAGTTTTACGCTGGAGGTATTATGTTCTATATAAGTTACGTAAGGTGTACCCGTCTCTGATGTTGGAAAGTAGGGCTTCTGTAAAATCGCGTTTGTTTTCTTTAATGCATTTTTTTTTAAAACGGTAATGTCTTTGTAGTTTTCCAGTAACTTCAATTTCATGGTATCGTATTTTGTTTTATTCAACTAAAATAGAACAGGAATTATCCTTCATCATTTTCGCCGTTAAAATATTCTGAACTTTAAATTTCTTATATATTCTATGTCTCGTCTTATCATCGATCAAAACCGGTCCTGGGCAGGTGTTGGATAAAACTCACACAATGAACGGGTTCGTAATCACGCCTTTAACTCAAATTATATAGATTATAGTATGTTTATCAAGGATATTGGATTTGATATTTGATGGAATCATGATGTTTATTATATGATATTAACTTTAATATGAAAAAAAAAAAAAACGTCTTATCAAGACGGTTCGGTTTAATATTACACAAATTAAATTAAAGTTAATCTTTTATTTCATACTTTTTTGTTGGGGGTTATCAACTCTTTATAAGTTGTTATATTATTCATTTAATTTATGTTTTGGCGACTTACATTAACTCTATAACTTTATATAAATGTATCACGAATGCAAAAATTAGTTCCGTCAAATTGGTTATTAACTTCGCATTCCTATTAATTTTTAAAATAGCAGACGTTCTATAATGATGAGCTAATCGATTTATATTAATTACTGTAATCATCATCCTCTGGTGTTTGAATCTAAATTTACAGATTCAACGAATAATTCTTAGTTCAATAATGGAAAAAGGATAAAAATTCTAAACTTCTCTTTTAACCTCTTCATTTAAACTCACAATATCGATGTTGATTAAATGGAGGTATATTGATGGAAGATTACATTTAAATTTTAATACAAACTATCAGATCATTTAAATCGTATCTTCTCATTTCGAGATGCGACACTTAATAATAAATATATTTTTGGAATAGAATCCATGTTCAGTACAGGCAAGTCAACTTTGCTGCAAGTAAAATTGATTGTACGTACTGCAAACTGACTGCATTTTGTGGGACTGTACTGCATGTGCAGTGCAGTAGATGCCCAATTCAAAGTAGAGCACAGGCCAAAGCGTTGGGCTATACGAATTAGTGTGCAGACCGGCAAGCGGTATGTCAAACTTAGAACTTACCCATCTTAATCAACAATATCAACGCAACACCAGTTACTTAAACCACAGTGATTCGAATCGACTACGTTTCAATGATAAATGTCTACTATGTAAAGGGACTGATGCCGGAGATGTCGCTCAAGGTGGTCAGATTTTGTCTATAAAACTCGATGAAGAGAGAAAAGAGAAGTCTTTGTTAGGGAGTTGTTACGGAGTTAAGATGATGCAGCCCCCTGGTTACGTGAAATATGGAAGCGTGTCCCTATGCAGCGTCTTCCCTAATCTACGGCAGCGTAAAAGCGTGTAAAATTAACAGGGTTAGACCCTGGTAATACTAACCAGTCACTAGTTTGTAATATTCAATCCAAAGACACCCCTCCCTCCTTTTTCTCTTTTTTTTGTTATGCGTAGTATGGAAAGAACGAAGGAAGTTGACGCGTCTTTTGAAATGTTGTGGTGTTGTATGGAAGGTGCTAGGCCGTGTGAGGCCGGAGCGTTACGTTAAAGGTGCTTTAGCACCTCTCATATGAATAATCATTAAGCTCTAGTTCCAAAAACAAATTTTTCCGACTCTTTTCACCTTGAACCTTAAACTTTTCGTACAGTATTAAGTTCTGCAGCTCATTTCACCTGATATAATAAGCTTTGTTTTACGTTAGCTTTATACTTTATAAAATAAATCCCCAGCTCGTTGATAATGTAGATAAGGCTATTAAAGCTTTAGACTGTTTACTCTCAAGACGTTCAAGCATTATTAACGAGTTTGAAGTTACTTTTCCTACGGGTTATAAATATATATCACGAAGAAACCTGAGATTGAACCTATTTCGAATACGTTTATAATATAGCGCAAAATCCGGGAAAATTCTATTAGGAAACCGAAAGTAAATAATGTGAATATCCGCAAGTGATCAGGTAATAAGCGGTTAAATACTAGTATTCAATGTCGTTATTACTTCGTTGAATTTATAAACCGTAGCATTGGCTATTTCTATACGCTTGAAAATTATAATCCTAATATAAATTAAGCGATAAGTAAGAAATCTGAGGCTTGATCAACGTTCAATTTTCAAAAATTATATAAGTCCAAGTTTTTATAAACCTCTTTTTAAGTATTGATAAGCGGATTCAAAGCGAATAATCATAGGTAGTAGTAACTCAAAGCGCTATAAAAGTTACTTTATAATAGTTAACGGAAAGTAGATGCCTAACTCGGGGCGAGTTTTATCCTCGTTACCTCCATATGCTCCGGTAGCACACGAGTTATATAATTGGTAAATAAAAAACGTAGTACTTAAGTAAATTTTTCGTAACAAGGTGAAAACATGAAGAACGCGGCTAATGAGCAGTTAGGAAGCGTTATTAAAACGATAAAAAAGCTTATTGAGGTTCTGGAGTATATTAATTATAAGCTAAGTTATATGGATATTAAGTTGAAAAAATGAATAGAAATAAGTAGAAAGCCTTGAAGTAAAAATGAAACTAGGACTTCAAAAATATATTTAAATATACTTTATCGTCGTTATATAATTTCGCGTCATTATGAATATTAATACACTTTCTCATTAGTTGTTCTTAACAGTTTATACGACGTTCAATTTCGTGTAGTAAAGTGTAAATATTGGGCCAGCTAAGGGCTCAACGTAAAGTCCCGTTATTATATTTCATTAATTCGTAAGGAAATTCGAAGGCATTAAGTTCCACGGAATCAAAAAATCTTGAAAACGGCTTTTACGTTAGTTATATATAACCTACGTACTGAACTAAACCAGCCGTTCCAGTAAGTTATAAAGTAGAATACGTTCGGTTTAGGGTTTATTACAGGCTCTTAATATAATGTAAACGTGGTATTCCGGTTTCCTTTCGCCATCGCCGCCTATAACATTAACGGCTTACGGTAAAAACTTTTATGTTTACTAACTTATTAGCGGATTTAAATCTGCACATACGAATAAATTTTATATAAAATCGAAATTACTCAAAATCCAGTAAGTCCAGCTCAATACTATGAAGGTATTTGAAACGCAATATGAGGAATTCATTGTAAAGGTAACTTGACTTTTTAAAAACATCGCTTAGCTAATAGATTTTCAAAAAAAAAAAAAATTAACGTTGTCGCCGACGCGAAATCTTTATAAAGAGAAACACCGTTTATTATCGACTTTATATTTACTATTATGTAACCGCTATTATGGCTTATACAAAGTTTATAATTTCGCTAATGAGTTAAACAAATTTACGGTCCTCGCGAATAATATCGTAACCGGGACGAAAAAACGTTATAACGGTGATATTAAAATGAAGTAGTAATCGTGGGTTATAAAAACGGTTTAATACTGATATTAATCATATCTTCATTCTTTAAAGTTACTCAACTGTTAGGTAATAAACAACATTAATCGTGTTAGGTGTAAACGACGAAAAAATGTAAATACTTTAAATAATTTTCATTTACACGTTTGCTTATACCGTTGATTTCGGAGTAGAAGGTACTATCTAAACGTTACTACACCTTAATAAGTTCGAGAAGTTTTTTTTAACACCCCCGGCTTTAATTTGAATTGCGATCGTTAATAAACGTTCCAATAAATATATAGAATCGCTAATAATAGCTTAAAAATCGCTTTGTATAAGTTTCAGCGTTTATGATAATTATGAATTCAAGGGTGATGGTTCTACTTGGGCGGTCCGTAATAACTTAAGGTAACGTGGGTTGTTAGTATACTTTGAAGGTAAATCAATAATTAAGTCGATTGAAAATTCGTTTTTCAACCTTTCGAACATCAGAAAGGGTTTGAAAAATCTTTTTCGACGGTAGTTTTAATTGGTAGTACACATATAGAGTTCGTAATCACGGTAAAAACGATAGATGTAACGATATAAGCCGGGTTAAAATTACGTTTGGGAAAAAAATGTAACATTAATGTAGCGGCCCTGGTAACCGGTAAAAAGAAAATCATGGATAATTTATACCAACGTGGTAGTAAACAGCTCGTAAAACGGTACCTAAATACGGTCGTGAAACCGTTAAATCCTATCGTCGTTTATTTCATTTTTTAAAATCGAAACCTTTCATATATGATCGTTACTGGTACGGATATCCGTGAAGAAATATCGGTCGTTTATACGTATTACACATACCAGTCATGAGTAAATAATATCTAGTATATTAACGGCGTTTTAATAACTATAAAGTTAGACATTAGTAAAAGGTTCACGGCTTTGTATAATAAACCCGCCGGCTACGGATAACCGGGAGACATTTTTATGTAAAAGCGGACGGTTTGCAAGCCATTAGAAGCGTAATGATTAGAGTTTTCGACATCAAAACGTAAATCGGAAAAGCATCTAAAAATATCTTAGTTTCGTCGTAATTACGTATTAGAACGCGTTAAATCTGTCTCTTTATTATAAATTAACCGAAATTTTTTTTTTCAAAAGCGTTTAAATTCACGGACTTATAGTTCAAAAAGCCTTGTTATGTGTATAAAATACTCTAAGTATTGGAATAGTATTTTATGTAATGCAGTAGGTCAACTTTACTTACAGTAAAGTTGACTAGACTGTACTTTAAGTTGAGTGTATTGCTTTATGCAGACTTACTGCATTGGTTGTAAGTCGAGTGCAGTACGCTGCACTTCACTCTAGGGCACGTGCAAAGCAATTCGCCATACAAATTACAGTTCAGACCGGCTAGCGGTCTGCAAAACCTAGAATAATACATCCACCATCTGACCACGCAATACTACTGTTACTTCGAGGACTAATCGAATCGACAATTTTACAACCTCTGAGGCCTACCAACCCCAAGTTTTCATAATTTATTAGAATTGGTAACGGGTGTGTTGTAACCAGATGCTCCGCATTTTATATTTTTGTATGGTCTATAGAACCAAATACCCAATTACCGTATATTTCGTAGTTATACTCGGTGAGAGATAAACTACGAGAGTAATACATTAATAAGCGTAATTTACTGAATTTATCAAATTTCTAAAGATTGTCTTCTAAGGTCTAATTAAAATAGTCAGCTTTTAAAAAAGCGTCGCGGTTTAAATTCAATTATTAGAATATAAATTAGTAAAGAAAGTTAATCTTAAATTGTTCGAAAGAAATTATATTTTCGGGACCCTAATGAAAAAGGGTTCCCTTACGGGTTTACCGAAGTAATTGTCTTCGAATCGTCACGTAATCCTGCATAAAATTCCGGTCAAAGTTTACGAATATAAAAAACTCTTGTACTCTTAAAACCATCCTAAAATCTGTTGAAGCAAGGATAATGCGTAGATTTTTGTAGTTTATATGTACGCCTTCATCGAACCCGATAGCTAATTCCAAGTACTTGTTTTGTTGGACGTCGAATTCGTATTTACAAATATTGAAGTTAAGTTACGTAGCGTTTGAAACTTTAAGGATTTATTTTATATTAATTATATAATGATATAATGTGCAATTAAGGAAAACGAGGATGTTTTTGGGATAAGTAAAGTGAAAAATATCGAGAAAAAGTCATAAAGAATGATGAATATATCATTCAAAGGAAACGGAAGCGTTAAATGAGTTGAAATGAATGATATGCTATTCGAAGAATACTAAATATATATAAAATACAGTATTTTATTCGTTTCCTTGCTTAATATAAATCTTTCGGAAAACTATGTAAATATCCAGCCTGTTAAACCACTAAGCTGATAAAATATTCGCGAATTTTGTCTTAATAAAAGGAAGCGGGTAATAATGAGCTTTCGTAATATTATGAAGTCGGCGGTAATTGATATTAAAACTTAACTTATCTTCGGGTATTTGAACGACAAATATAAAGGTACTTGGTAAGTCATAAATCATCAGAATATAACACCAATTAAAAAAATCGGTTAACAATTAATGTAACATAAAAAGCTTCATATGCAATATAACACACAGAAGACCCAATGAAATTGTTAAGGGTTAGCCTTGGTTATCGTCACAATGAACGTTTGCCTAATTTATTATAGAAAGGTAAAGACGCAGCCTATCTTTAAAGCTTCATGGAATACGGTGGCGAATTTTAAAAAGTTAACAGAAAGTTTATCGTAAACGAAAGCGAGCGGTTTCGGGGTGACTACTTTGGCAATATTTTCTAGGGAGACGGCAATAAACCGCGTAATAACGTTTTGGATCGTACGAGACTTTCGTAAAATAACGTTAAATATAGTGATGAAAACTCCGTTAGACGTTTTTTTAAACGGGCGTAAATCTCCGCGTTTAACCGCGATAGATACCTGCCCGCCTTAAAAGTAACATATGATTGGGGACTTCGGAAATAGCCTATTAGCATTCTATCCAAGTTTTATCTTAAATATTGTTATATTATAAAACATTGACGATATAAATTTATATCTAGTGATGTTATGTCCCGCAATTTATATTTAAAGTGGTTATAAAAGATAAGTCGTAGGGGAAAACCGGGTACGTGATACGTAACTTTGTCAAGTCGTCGACATAAAATAGGAGAACCCAGTAACTTTTTACGGTCGATAATTTACTTACTTATAACGATATAATATTTAAAACCTATATTAATTAAAGCCTAAATGAAAAGAATAAAATTAAAAAATAAATTCATTACAAACAAAAACTTATATAAAAACGGTGAAAATGTTACCAAGTCGAATTAAACTAGTATTAACTCCAGTACGCAACTATATATAAAAGTTAGGCTTTTCTATCTTTAAAGTCGATAAAAACTTCAGCTACAGTGAAATAAATTTTGATAATGACTTCAACGTGAAAGCCTATTGGGCGTTACGCTGAATCCTACAGGTAGGTGAAGATGCGGTAACTATTCGCATCGTAATGTAAGCGTAACCCGAGTTCTTTACGACGGAAAAGTTCCAAGTAGTTGACTTAAGCGGCGGAAAGTTTAGATACGGTTTAACAGGCATTTACGTAAGTTATAATAACAACGCCCTAATTATCACGAACGGGCGCATCGCTACTATAATTTTCACTATGTAAGGCGCACCTAATAACAATAATACTAGTGCCGCCGTAAATAATACGGAAATTGTAAAGGCCTCCATCGATAAGTTAGGATTGGGCAACCTATTCTTTATAATTCGCGGGTATATCGAAGAGAAGTAGCGTATTAACGATTATATCATTAATAATCTTTGTTAAAATAGCGAGTTTCGCAACGGATTTCCAAATTATACCGGCAGCGTCGACGAACAAAGCCTTCCAAATGTTAAAAAAAACTTAAAATTGTTCGCGATCATCCTATTTCATACTTGTAAGCTAAACGATAATTGTTTTAACCGGGTTGAGGTAATAATAGTAGGTGTGGAATATAGAAATAAAGGTGTTAGGATCATTAATACCGATGTCGAATTTTTAGGTATAATAACGTTTTATAACAGTTTTCGAGGCGCCCTTAAATTTTGATGAAATATTATAGGAGACATGTTTTTTAATATCGAAAAATTCTGGTTCCGATATAATTTACGTATTATCGTAGCTTTTTATATTTCAAATCGTTCCTTAATACCGGAACCTATAACTGATAGTTCAAAAATTTCAGTTTAAATTGTAAACAACCGTCAAAATGGGTGCTGGTATTACAGTCGATGGTAAAAGCGTCCGTGTTTTCTTCGTTTCCAAAGTTAACGCGATCTACGGTAAGGAGCAGTAGAACAACAACTTCATTCATAAAATAAATGGGGGAAACCTTTGAGAGGTGAAATTATTTCGAAATCGTAAATATTCCGATCGATTAAAACTTGCGAATTATTTTCGTTTACGCGTTTGGTACGTTAATACTCTATTATTTGAAGTATAAAAAGTACTTCCAAACGACTTAATTTCGCTCGATCAATTTCGCCTATAATATATCGGTATAATATTCGAATTGAACCGTAAAGAAATTATACTAAGCCGTTAAAGCGCTTGAAAGCTATTCTCTAACGCGCGCGTCAAGGAATTGCTTTACAATATAAGGGTTGGGACTAGGATGGATGGAAAATAATAATATAACCCTAAGTCATAGCAGCTAATAAATAGTTAAAATACCGTCGAAAAAGGGTCGTAATTTATATGTAAAGGGTTTAAGGCCGGAGCTATCGCGTAATGTATTCTGATTTTATCTTTAAAGCTCAATAAAAAGAGAAAGGGAAATTCCCTGCTAGGGATATATTATAGAGCTTAGATGGTGTAACCTCCTGGTAACGTGACGTATGGAAGCATGTTCCCATGCGACTTCCTCACTGCTCTAGAAAATCGAAAGAGCGTGTAGAACTACCAGGGTTGGATACTTGGTAATACTAGCCAAGAACTAGCGTATAACATACTAACACTGATTAGTGATTATTAGGTAAAGTGAAGATTGGCTGAGTAAAAGAAAAAGTTACTTTCCAAGTACCCTCTTCATTTACAATGGCGGCTAGGATAAAGTAAAGATTTTTGCGAAAGGCCTCTATTGGTACTGCGTCAGTCCATAACAGCAGGAAAATAAAGAAAACTTTTGGGTTACGAGAGTCTCTAACGGCAATCTGGAAGTAGGGGATGATATCTCTATTTAAAACACTAATAAATCTTTATTAACCTTTCGTAATGATGTTAAGATTGATTATTAGAAGTCTTAAGCTTCGGCAAGTTGGTATACGGCTCAGGTAGAACTATTGCCGGTACTATTACTACAAGAAAAACGACCAAATCCCTACGTTAAACAACCACTACTATTAATACCAACCTTCGACTTTTCCTTTACACCAAACTTTTGCTTTATTTTCCTTTTTTTACTCCTCATGCTACTTTCATCTTAAAGTTCGCTGTTTTCAGAAAAAAATAACAATTTAGGCTAAGAAAATCACGTCGCGCGACCTTATATTGAGCTATCAAGTCGTCAAGTCCCCAATTTTCCACGTGATTTTATATTAATTTACTCGCCCTATACGTCGAGATGTCTACCACTAACTCTCTTGTTAAAGTTATTACCGACCCCTCTAGGAAATGGACGATTAGGGCGTTCGGAGCTAACTTTATCAAATATTATAACTATAACTTTTGGGGCGAAGACATTGACGAAAACTTAACCAAAAAACACCTGGTTAACTTCGTTGGCAATTATATCGTTAAGTAGAACGGTGGCGAAATAATTAACCGCAGTAACTTTGTTTTCCGCTAATACTATGAGTTATCTGATGATTGGACTATTGATATATAAAAGAAAATCTAGAAAACTATTAAGGTTATATTAAAGGAAGAATTTGAGCGCCGAGGGATCTACGTATTGGAGAAGAGTTTTACGAGGTTGGCAGAGACTCTTTTTAGTTTGATTTAGCTTGAAGAAGACTCTTAGAACCTATAGCCTAAAAGAAAAGGCGTTAAAGAATTGCATCGCCCCCATACACGATCCAAAAAACCTCATTTTTACATTTAGCTAAGCTAAACCTTTTTATACGTTAAAGATAAGAAATAAGTTCACCTATTTGGCAGTTCAGTACCTTTTCGTGATAGCGTGGAGTACGCCTTTAGAAGCGGCCGAGCACTTGAAGTAAAGGCTGTCAATGCGGTAAGAGGTATTGATGTTGATATTTTACATTAATTCATTAAGCAGGAACCTCGAATGACCCCTTAACACTAAGGGGATTATCGATAAGTTCTCTGCGACGGAAATCCCTAGGACTATTTTTCTTAATCTCCTTATCATATCTAGTTTTACTAGCAAAATCAAGAAAGGTCCGACTTTACACGCGTATTTATTATTGGTAAAATCATTGGCTTTTTCCCTCTAAATTTAGACAAAGATAATTATCCTGCCTATTAGTACTAGTAACTATTGCTTTTTTCCCAGCTAAAAGATAACAAAGGTCTTTACAACAAGTATATTTACTTTTCCCTACGACGTGTTTTCATAAAGAATATGAACTATACGGTAATTATTACATTCGTTAAGATATAGGGAGGGGAATAAAAGTATAACGGTAAGTAGTATAACCTCTTCGACGTTAAGTTTCGTTTATTCCTCAACATTTGCCGTTAGATAAAGGTTAAATTGTCAGGTTTTCATTCGTTGATTCCTTGTATCCTTACTAACTTAGTTTAATATTACTACCGTCGGTATCTATTGAATTACTCTTTTTTCCGTGACATATACGACAGTATTAAGGGCTACTTCAAGCACGATATTAATCTTACCCATAGTCACATCGACTGGAATATTTTCAAGTGGTCCTATATGTTGGATTACAAGGAAAAATCGTAAAATAAGGTAGACCTTCTTAATTAGATGCTTGACAGGCTAATGACTTGCCAATAAGTAATAAGAAATGTAGAAGTTGGCGAAGTAACCCAATGTTAGCATGTTCGGTAAGCAGTTACGTGTTATAAAGAGTTTAAATACGCTTTTTAATGCCTTGATACTACATGAAAAGGGCTTTTTGGCCAATTTAGTTCCTCGTTAGTAATTGTAACTGCTCGAGTTTCCGGTTCAACTGGTATGTACCCTTAAGCTTCGAATTGAGTAACTGGAAAAAAAACTTTCAATTCTAATTACATTTATCGAAGGTACGAAACGCCTGGCTAGTACAGTTAACGAAAGGCCAGACCTCTACTGAAAGAAAAGGGCATTCCTTTTCCTAAAGGTCTTCAAACTGGTTAAACAAATTTACTTTAACCACTAAGAGATGTTCAATTTGCGGAAAATGAGGATAATCGTTAACAATTTACATTACTACTGGGTGTAAAATGAAACAAGTAATATATTACACGTAATTCACCTTTACCTTTAACTGTAATTACATTCAACGAGATACACTTTTTAAAGAATGTAAGAAAAAAAAAAAATTAAGACAAAGGCTATCGGCTAGCACGAATATACAGGTATTAGTACCGGTATTAGTTTAGAAGTAATATAATAACTAGTTTACCACGTATTCTGGTACCGTGTTACAGGTGAATACCCCTAACGCCGACTTAACGATAAAGACTTTGACTTTATACACCCTTTAACTATTCAAGATCATTACGCAGAGTATATCTTTTAAGAAATAATTTCGGATACGTGGTTCGTCCGGTAATTAACAAATGGTTATTCGTAATATATTGGGTTATGAAGGGATGTTGATGGTATTACCGAATTTAACCACGCAGATGCTGGTAAGGTTAAGGTTGGCTTTAGCCTTAAAAAAAAGTTATTTATTCTGAGATAGACGACGGTTAAAAATATTGTTAGCCCTATTGTTTTCCACATCTTGAGATCCCCAATCCTCTTCCTCCTTCACCTAAAAGATATAAAGAACTTCGGCTTCAACGTTAACCTTTAGATAAACGAACTAATATAAGTTGAAGCCGATAAAAGCTTTTTACTTCGCCTTAAGTAGGGGTATCTCTGGTTTAATATTTAAGGGCTAAAAGCAGTGTTGTCAAACTTAATGAAGGTGAAAGTTCGTTAATTTTATGGTAGGTCTAACTACCCGGTAATTAACAGGCTTTATAAGGTTTTAAAGTTGGTTAGCTACAAAGATGTAAACTTATTAGTACTAAATGCAGTAAAAAGCTTTTTCCATTATTACTAAACATACTTTTAAGCCCCTTTAAGGTTCAAGTTCACGTTAAAGTAAGATTAAGAGCTTAATTTTAAAGTTTTCGTGTACGTGTTATACTTATACAACAAGCTAGTATTATATGTTGTGGACTTCAATAGGGGTTTTCACGGCCTTAAGTCTTTTAAGACTATTCCGGTAAAGGAAATATAAGAGGTATAACGTACTTTGTGGATTAATACGTACCTTAGCTTATGAAACGTGCTAGATGACGACACCAGCTTTTATTTTTTGCGATAAAGTTTTAAGCTAATATAAAGTTAATAAGGATTAAGTGTAAATAATTCCCTATAAAATTACATTAGGGGATTGATAAAGTTGAAAAGGAATATACCATTTTCCGAAGGGCTTACTATATCCTTATACCATAAATCGGATGTTTTATAACCTAAAAAGCATGGCTTTAAATAGCTGTAAGAGGTCTTAACAATATTATTAGCCCTAACAGACTTATACTAACATGAGTGGTACTTAAGGCTTACCCATGTAGAATAACTAAATCGTCATCTTTATTAAATACCTAAAAACGTAATATAGTATATAAAAAAGTCATAAAGGAACTAAGAAAGGAAACGGCACGCTGCTAGGTAAATAATATCTCCAATACCAGAAACGAACCTTTAATAATAGAAATATTTTTACTTATCCTTTAGAGTAAAGTCAGTATGTAGCGCAATCCAGGAAAATAAGATCATTAGTATAAGATTTTGATTCTGAATAATTTAAACGTTGCGGTAAAAACTGTTAATATCCTTATAGACTTTCGAATTACATATGTTAAATCGTACCGAGAAGCTCCTAGACCCTTTGAGATTAATAAATATCCAAACGTCAATAATCTTCAAGTCGAATAAGTTATTAAATATAATCTTCTAGGGCCGTTTATTAATCAACCAATGAAACATCGACGGCGTAAAAGACCACCCAAGAGGAGGATATACATTAAAGAGAAGGATATCGATAGAGATTTAAGAATCGGTAAGGTATATATAACGGTATAGGTGTCTTAAAAGGAGAAGTCCAACGGAGAACTAGTTTTAAGTTGCGTATTGAAGGCATTATCAATACATTAAAAAAGCTTTTGAGAAAAAGAGATTAAGTGAAAAATATCGGCCTGTTATAGTCCAAACCTACGATAGTAAGCCAAGTAGGTACCAAATGGTGTTTACTATTAAGATACGGTGGAATATTAAAAGAGGCTACCGTGGCCCACCGTACAGGACTTATGGGCATAGCCAGTACTCAACCCGTTACGTAACTTTATACGTGCCGTATACGGACTATACTCGGTCCGAGTCAGGACCGGGCCCAAACCGGGTATTGCCGATCCCGTTACGTATATAGTTAGGTAATTTATAAATTTCATGGCCAATAACTTATGTCTATTATATACCCCATTTTCCCCCGTATATTATAAGGCTCATGACGTTCCGATGATTAAATACGGGGTGCAGTCTTTACCCGCCTAATGAGAGGACCGGTCGCGAATTAGTAACGCGAAGTTTAACACGCCGTATAATGTATCGGCCAATCCGACCCTAAGTTGCCGGCTATAAATAATGCGTCTTTTAACGGATCGTATGACGTATTAGTATATTTAACCTCAACCCATCGATAGTATATAATACGCTATTCAACCTACTGTATGATATGTTTTTACTGTTAAGACCGCATAACGTCCCATTTTACGTGTCGTTAAATATATCGGACGACTCGACTTTAGGTTGTCGACGTCGTATAACGAGTTGTTCAGCGAGTCGTATAACTTATTAGCCGATTTAAACCCAGTAAGATAACGTCATATGACGCAACTTTTAAAAACCTGTATTACATATGAAACGATTAAAACATAAGTCGTTAATTTGGTATAACGAGTTCCTTAAATTTCTAAATATAATGTATCCTTCTTACCGTTGATCTCATTTAATATACCTTTTCACACGTTCAATAATATTCCGTATAATACTTAGCCTTTACCGAATCTGATTTGTTAATACATGTCAATATTAATGAACCTATAAACCTTAAAATTTCTTTTTTTTTATAACGGTGCTCCTATTTTATTATTTATCGTCTTTCGTAACCATTCTACTCCTTCCTTTTATATACTAATTACCCCATCCTGTCACCATTTTTAAACTCTTTTTTTTTTTACCTGTGTCCTATATCGACGTATATCATAAACATAATTTAGGTAAATCCGCCACCTACACCCCTAATAAAAGTAATATGCCGCCCCATAAAGTATATTACCCTATTATATACGAATAATCTATCGTTAATTTCCCTTATAACATTGTCGAATGTTAAAAATCATGTTAGTTGTCGACGATAACAAAAAATAAAAATGAAATCCCTTCTTCATAATTAATAATCGTAAATATCTTATATTAACACCTTGTTCAAATCCGGTATTCATTTTATTTATATCTGGGTCTATAGAATGAAAAGATTTAGTATATAGGGCAAGGTTTATAGTAAGGTAAATTAACAAATTTACTATACGAAAAGCTTAGGCCCTTTTTAACTAATTTTCGAAATATATTTAAAAACTAGGCTTACTCACTGATTTACCAGGTTAACGCCCAATTTTACGCTAATTAGTTGTTACGACCAAAGGAGAAAGCTATATTTCATTCGTTACGCGTATCCAATAAAAAGATTTCTCGGGTAATCTACTTGTTTTTACCCCCGAATTTTACGAATTAATGAATTAATTCGCCTGGCTTTGCGATATTACTCGGGTATAAGGAGTCTTTACCGTACCGGATGTATAAACCGTTACACTTAAATTTATTCATTCCCGTCGCATATTCGTTTCAGGTCCGCACTTTTTGAAAACTTTTTTATTACCTTCTACGATATCATTTATTTGTCAAAATAAAACAACTTCCGCTGATTATACCTTAAGGCGAATCATTTTCGCACCTGTTTCTTTTGATAAGCGCCGTATACCATGTTGTAATTTTGTCCAATAAAATAAAAAAAGTATAATTATGTAAAATATATCTTCAAAATCTAATATAAGTTACAATCTTTCAAATATAGGGAACGATATTTGAAACCTCATCATACAAACTCCGATTTTTCCCGTATCCCATTTATTAACTTTAATTGAAAATAATTCAATCGGGTTGACCATAAACAGGCGCAAAATCGTATTCGGGTCGACCGTGTGACCCGATCCCAAACTAATGTATTATAATTTTTAGTTACTTGTTTTAAAAGTCGTTTTTTTCGTTTCGCCCTCTGTTTTATTTTGTGTTATCCGTTATTGTAAGTTTAATATTATATGCGTCCTTTTTAAATTTATCTGTTATTTTTGGCCTCCTTTAACACCTGTCCCTTTTTTCGTTATCAGTCATCCTCGACATCATCCCGCGCCCGTTCCGTTTCCTTCTAGTCTTTTTCTTCGGCGCTTATTGACGCCCACTACGTTTTTCGTCGTCTTTTTTCTTCGTCCTCAATTAATACCAGAAGCTATTTATAATAATGAATTTAAAATTAACAAAGCCAGTATTCTTTGCAATCTAATGATAATGAAAAAAACGAAGATGTGAATTTTTGATAAATTAGAATCGAAGCCGTTCTACGATAGAATACATATTTGAAGAAGTCCAATAATATTTATTTAATCCTACCGGTCATATTATAACCTCATTGAATAATAAATTATCCTTTATTTTTATAAGCAATATTTCATTCGGAAGGTATACACGGTTCGTGCTGCATTGGTCGTTTATCATATATTCAATTTCGACGTCAATATACATGGCTATTATAAACCCAAAAATGTCCTTATTTCATTTCAAATGTATCTGATATAATATATTAATAAATCTTTCACAATTTTCATTTCTACTTACTATAACCTTTCTACTTTACTTATGTCAAGTTAATCTCGCTCCCATCCGTTCTAATCACGCAAATATTTTTAACATCAAATTCCTTACATCTACATTTGCCTATATTTTTAACGACCAGAATAAATTCCGCGCGAATATCGGATTAAACTTACCAGGAAAGTGTGTTTAAAATCTCTCACTAAATTATGTTTAAGTAAAACGTATGACATTTACTCAAAGTATTGAAAACTGCATTAAACGGGTTCGAAATATCGACGACCTAGTATAAACGATAATGTTAATTAAACCAGTTACTTAGTTAATTAATTTTAATATTATATAAACTTAATGAAACCTCATCACCCACTTTTTATCGTTTCGCCCGATATCGTCGACGATTTACCATCGTTTTCATTGGACATTAATTGTAAATTATCGCCGACTAGGCTAACTTCTCCCCTTCGTGTGAATATGCCAAAAGCATAAAGGCTCGCCCCAGAAAATTAATTAACTCTTTTGTATCCCGGTTTACCTTGGAAATAAGTAACATTTCATAACTATTCATTTAACGGTTCCTATTTAACTCGTTAAACGTCAGCTTCCGGCCATTCAATGTACACTAATAAAAGAGTAAATATAAAACCTAATCAAATTACTAAAAGGAGACAACGATACGTAAAAATTTTTAAACTTCCTAAATTATATACTCAACACCGTTATTTACTTATAGATACTACATCGTAAATAAAAGTTATTGTAATTTTACCAAAAAGCAAAATATCGGTAAAAATACGCCTATCAAATCCGAACCGCGGTGATTAATAATGCAAGGTGGAAATTTATTAAATATACACTATATATCTCGGAAACGTTGTATATACGTATCGGTAGTAACAAATTTTATAATTTTAAATTATATCAATTTAAAAGTAAAAATTTGTAATTGATGATATATAACGAAAGCCGAGATTAGTACCTGGAAGGTTGACTATAAAGTTGACAGAAATATATATCTAGTACCTATTTAAAATTATAAAGGATTAAAAGAGGCCTTATCGCAAAGTAAGACGAGGATTCGTCATGTGATATTACGTATATATTCGACACAAACGTCGAATATCTACTACCATCCTCTTCTCATAGTAACCTCATTGAAAGTCACGAAATAAAATGATTTTACAAAAATAACTAATAATAGGCAAATCATCAATTTACTATTATATTATTATCGTCAAAAGTTTTGAACTGGGTAATTATGATTAATTATGGTAACGTAATACACAATGTAAGTTAATTTTCTAATCCGTAATCTACGCTGAGCTTCCTGCTTTAATTAAATAGCATTCAATATCTTCAAAAACCTTTAATAGATGAACCTTATGTAACAGGTATTTTGTTAACTTTTATTTTTACAATTTCGTTAAGGCACCCAAGTCGAAAATAAGACAACTATTCGTCGTTAACGATATTTTTTAGCTTAATATGAACCGGATCCGTAACGTGTTTACCGGTTCCATATTTGTTAATCGTACGAAAGGATAAATTACTACCTTTAAAATGCTATATTTATCCCATCAAAACAAATACCCTGTTATCGCCTTTTCCGAACAGTCGGTTTTCACTATAGTATAGCCGAATTCGATCCTAATATGCCAAAATTGTAGCTGTGCCAAAAGTATCCTTTCAGGTTTAAAAACTATGTTCCTCCAGTGCCATTTAAGTTTAACGATTTCATTTCTTTATTAATTGAACAAAAAAATCCGCCGCCATGGAAAAATTACCAATTAATTCAGGATAAAAGTAGGTAAAACCCAAATTCCTGTAAACCTCTAGAATAATACGTGGTAACTTTTACTTACAAATTACATGGACTTTTTCGAGGTTAACTCGAATACTTACCTAAATCGTTATGATAAAACCTAAGTATTTTACCTCGCTAATCACAATTCTTTTTAAATATAAATTTAGCCTCGTATGATAAAAACGTTCCAAAACCACACGAACTTCAGCTATAAAAGCCTTTTTATTATCTATAAAAAATTGTTTAATAAAGTCATCCCAAGATTTTCCGTCATATTCACTATTATATAATTAATATATTACTAAAACGTCGCTGGCGTTCACGCGAACTTAAAGAGCGCAATTAAGCCTTAGAATAATCCGAATCGTATACGAAATGACGTTGATTCCTTTTATGTGTGTATCACCTGAATACGGTAAAAAGCCGCTCGAATATCCAATTCCAAAAGCTATATCAATTTTGATAACATATATAAAGACTCCTTAATAAAAGGTATGGAAAAGCGATTTTACTCGGTAATCTTATTTAATATTCGGTAATAGATACAAAACTGTTATCCCTCTTCCAACTTAAAAAAAAGGGTTACCAGAGTTACATCCGATAAAATAATTACCTAAATCTGACACCTATCCATTGATTTCATAACCTATCATCGAAACTTTAAAAGTATATTTCATAATTTTGAACATAGTTACCTCTACAGTCGTCGTAGTAAAATTTAATTTTCGTTCCGTGTAATATAAATATCATAATCCAGTTTACCCTTACATAAAGTCAAGGTTAGAGCCTTATCCTTATCGCAAAAATCGGGGAATGTTGTGAATTTTGTTACAAGATGTAATTAATTTTCTTTTTCCTTAGTTATAACCGTCGCCGTCGCTTACCAAATTCCCGTTATTTCAAAAAGGTTTATAAAACCTATTAACCAGAATAAATCAAGCCTACAAAATACCTTCCGGTATAAACAGATCGCTAAAATAGAACAAATTAATATTATTATACTCCGTATGTCCCCGACCTAAAGCATACCGTTACCATATCGATAATTAAGCTTTTTTAATTACAAAACATTAAACGACTTTCCCTAACAGCTAAAGTCTCTTATTACCATCGTATCCAATGTATTCGAAAAATTATATCCCTCGTCATTCCAGGAATAATATATATTAGCTTTATTTTTGACTACTTATTAATAGTTATTCGAAACTTAAATATTTAGGTCATACTAGTATTTTTGCGTAACCCTATTATCGTGCTATCATTTTGATAATATAACAATGGAATTTATATTATATTGAACCCTTGTATTAAAGCCTAGCTTATTATATAATAATAATTATATCTAAAATCGACTGAAATATCCAAAAAGTAGGTATTTTTAAAAAGTCTACTAATAAGGGATAAATCGTCATTTCTACGTATTTTACTTCAATAAAAATCCTTTTAACTTGATTTTACCATTACGAAGATAAAGCTTTATAGCCTCTAAATGAAAATGTATCTAGTAGGTAGGTTTTCTCTATCGCCTTTACTTATAAACCTTTATTTACCTTTTCAACTTAAACCGTATACACTTACGTAAAAGGTAATACTGGGCTGATTTCGTAACCGCGCTAACAACATTTCTATAATCTATAACGTACGTAATGCCCCATAACGAGTTTAACTCAACATTTCTTTCCCATCGCTTACGTCGCCTTATATTGTGAATCCTAAACGTGTGTATCGAATGGTATTATTAAGATAACGGGCCACGACATCGAAAAATAATTGTCGTAATTACTACGAACTTTTAACTAAGACACCTAAAATTTGTAAACCCCTGTTATAAATATATTACTATCCGGTCGTTAACTCTGTACAGATTCTACTGGTTAACGAGTCAAACGTAGCTTTAGTTTATGGACTCTAATTCTCAGGCGAATTAGCGGTTCTTCATCAAGACTACAATATAATATATCTGGCTAATGCCTATCGTCATGAATTTATCGCGAATACGTAACAATATACGAGAACTTAAGTAATTACACTTTACGACCAAAAGCAAATTTAAGCTACCCGCTCAAATTAAAAGTGGTTCGAACCTAATAACTAATGTTAAATAAGGATTGCCGTCCCGTACATTTGATCCCTTTAATTCGACTAATACTTTATCTGCACGATGAGGGTAGTTGAAAACGATCTCGATATAATCGTAAAACTTACCTGTATTATATATACCCTCGTATCCACCTATTTCGTAGTTCGTTTGAACCGTTTATTTTACCATAACCAGGTAACAACCTTATATATAATGAAATGTGTAACATTGTGTGAAATTGAAATTTCATTTGTTTTTAGTATAAATTTAATATTTTAACGTGTCTTCGCCAACGTAAAAGCTCATTTGTCGAATTACGATTCATTATATCGTTTTCGCCTACCTTAAGCTGGTTAAAACCTAATATGTATGATGGTTAATTTGGTCTCGAATTACTAAATTTTGCCCACCACCAAAATAAAGTCGTACGTAAGGTCGATGATGAAAGTCGATTCAATCGGCTATTATAATTATTTTACAATCGACGAGATATAACTTACGGTTACTTATAAACGGAAAATATTGGTTCATGTTGGCTACTCAAGTGTAAAAGATATATTTATAAAGGTGAACGATTAGATATCTGCGGGCAGCCGATCCTTTCCCATATTCATAACGTTTAACGTAAAATTATGAACGTTTATTATCGATTTATTTATTAGAAACAATATTTTATCGGAAATATAAAAAAAACCCTAATAATATGTTATTATCCAACTTACGATAGTAAGCTAAATAGGTACCAAATCAAGTTTCTATTAATATACAGTAAATGAATAAAAGAACCTACCATAGCCTATTATAAAAGAGCTATAGGTATAGCTAGTTACTTACCCGTTATGTTACCTTACACGTGCTGTACATGGATCGTATCCGGTCCGCGTCCAGACCAGGCTCGAACCGGTTACTACCTATCATGTTACGTAAAAGTAATGTAACCTATAAACTCAACAGCTAATCGCCTGAGTCCATAACACAACCTCCTATTATAGGGATTATATAGTTTGTGTTATTAACGTAATTTAAAGTCTAAGATGTTAATATTTTGCATTAAAAATATTTTAAGAGATCAAGGTCAAAACCATATACCCGCTATTCGAAAATTTACTGATCATTGTTTAAAAATATTATAATAAAGGATAGAAATAAATCCTTATGTAATCGCGCTAAAATTTAAATGATTAGCTAACATTTAATCATTGTTATTATTATTAGTTTAACTATTGGTATAAAAGGTTAGTTTACAATGAATAGACGAGATATTACGTAAGCTTACACGTAGTCTACCAGTAATCTTTAGCGTATTATATTGTTTGATTTTCCAAAACAAATAAGGGACAAGGTTTTGGCCTATATGTTAATACGTTATATCAAACCTTTATGGAGATTGACCTAAATTGGCGTCCACTGGTTTTAAACGTATTAGATAGACTGTCAAAATAAGTTTGATATAAAGACCTTAACTTTTAACCATTGTTTTTTGATTATAGAGGAAAAAGACTTTGGTATTCTAGGTATAAAAACTATCGATACCCTTTTTCTCGGCGATTTTGGGTTAATGTGGCGAAATAGCGTATTATTGAAAGGTTGTGTTTTTGGAGGTATAGGCTAGTAAAAACTTTCACTGAAGGTATATAATTTAACTAAAATATATCGTTAATCTTTCTTCATAATACTCATGTTAAAAAAAGAATTTACACGAATCGACAATAAAAGGGGTAAGCTATAATCATAATAATTATGAAGGAGATCGACGAGGCAAGACTCTTAAGATATTTAAAATATAAGGCTCGTACGGTCTATATCATTACTTTATATTAACAGGATGTATCGCACGACTTTTCCATTGTAGTATAGGTACAAAATCTATAAAACAAAGACTTTAACAAGATAAAAAAACAGATTGGAGGTTAAATGAACTGTATAGAAAGAGTAATTAATATAGTTTTTGTGAATCTGATGAAGGTGATGTTGAAAATCTTTACGAACGAGTTACTTGCTAATAATACTTACTTTATATAGTAAATCAGCTCCCTATTAATACTCGTTCATAAGGATAAGTGTAAAGGTAAATTTGAAATTACTAAAAACTTTATGTAATAAATATATATGAAGTATTAACGCGTTATTCGAGGTATGTTAACTTTGAAAGTATACGTTTTTATGGTAGACTTTGATATCGGCATGGTAACTAACAGTACATCAAGAATTATTACCAAATAGCTGGGACGATTACCAATACATGTAAAAGTGGATACAGACTTCCGAGACCTATACTAATGCCTATTAAAACTAGGCATGATTAATAAAAAATCCCTAACGATAAACATAATAGCGTGAAGGGAAGCATATGATGCCCTTGAAATCGATAAGTTCTGGTAAATTAACGGCATAAATCATACAGCCTATACCATAACCAAAGCCACCCCCAACGGTACCCAGGAACGGTTTGTAAATAGCAATACATTGACCATACTAATTAAGGGATACGTAGACCGCCCGGCACGTATCGTGTAGGAACAGCGTTGCCTTGGTAAATTGGAAGACCGCTAGGGAAATAGTAGCGATATCAATACCAGTAGTTTGAACTATTAGTAAAAGGTATACAAGTGATGGTATACTTGATTTGTACAGGTCTGTAACGAAATATCTATGCACGGGATTTAAGGAACGCATGACTCGGAAAGGTAAATCAAAAGGATTACAAGGGACCGTAATTGGGGTTGATTTCGGTACAGATCAATCGGAATTGTCAGGGGTTTGACTTGTTGTTAGCTTACGGATTGAAGAGGGATTTCAGAGGTTTTCACAAATTGATGGTAAGCCTCGCCGGCTTGCAGGCACAAAACAAAAAGCCGCCAGTATTGAAATAGCAGTCAAAAGCAGTGCAGCCAAGTCAACTTTACTGGAAGTAAAGTTACTTGTGCGAACTGTAAAGCAACTGCAGTTTGTGGGACTATACTGCAAGTATAGTGCAGTAGGGGACCACTTCAAAGTGAGGCACAGGCTAAAGCGTTTGGCCATGAAAATTAGTATGCAGACCAGCTAGCGGTATGCCAAACTTTGAGTTTATACATCTAAATCAACAATATCAAAGTAATAACAATTACTTCGACCACAGTGATTCAAATCGACTACCTTGCAACGATAAGGGCCTACCAATTTATATAAAGTATATAGATCGTTACTAAATATTCCGAAACCGTTTTGTATCGCCTCAACAGTTATGAACTATATTGTCTTTAATTGAACGAATTGAACACTAGATCTACGCAAGGGATTAAATATTGCGGGCTGTTATCTATAAACAACAGGTTTGTTATGAAATTGATCGAAATATAGAATGAATAACTATTTAAATTGGAAGTGGATTGAAGTGTGCGTTATTGTAAGATTCGATAAGGTTTCGTACCGTTACGTTACGTATATTCTCAATATAAGCGTTGTATATCAATGATTATGCCTTTTCAATTTTCATACTATTGAAGGATTTAGAGTAAGGTATTTTTACTTGAATATTTTGTTATATGTAAATTATGGATTTACTACAGAATATTTATCATCGATGGTTTTAAATTCTGGTATCACGAGAAGCAAACTTAATATGATATACTTTTTGTATTGTTATTATCATTCTCAAATTATACTAAATATCTAAGTATAATTAGGAAAATTTTAGCACCCTTAATAACCGTTAATAATCGAATCGCGTACAACGGGTCATTCGTTATACCCTGAGTTTATAACTCAGTTACAATACTTGATTCTTAAATTATATAACCGCCCTGTGTTACTGTAATCAGCAGTATAGACAAAGGCCGGGCCTGAGGCAGTGTTATAACCGTTGACGTTGAGTTGTCTTCTGGTTAACCATTTAGGCGTATGTATTCGCAGACTAATTACCAAGCCTCTATTTCGAGAAATTTATCTTTATCCCTTATTATGATATGCGTTTTCAAGATATACGAGTTTATTAATATTATATTAAACTTATTTATTAAAATAGGCTAAAAATATACATATGTCGTTTTGCACCCCCAATTTAATTTTATAATTTACGAGTTATTGTTTTCGATCGAATACTTTAGGTTTTCGGCCTACAATGTAAATAATAACAATAAAAGGTTTTTTTTGTCGGTTTAAACGTTTCGAGATCAAACAAGGTAAAAAAACATACTTTAATATTTATCATCTATTGAAATGGTGAACAGGGCAAGAAAATTTCCAAATTCGGCAAACTACAATCTTAGAAAAGATACTATAACGAGTAACTCATTATCGTAAATGGTATAATTATGCGCCGTATTAGATAGACCTATGGAATGATATAGAATCGGGTTAAAATACTTTTTTTATCCCTTTACGAAAGGAACTACTCTAAAGTTATCTCCGACTAATCGGTTTCCATACCCGTTATTTAATCGGGGTTTTAATACACTAAAATCAGGTTTGTTATGAATATTTACTTATAAATTTGAAAAGTATGTTTTTATCGATTTGTCCAAGCTTACCGGGTTCCCTTTTTCGTAAGTGAAATATAGAAGTTGGCAAATTTGAAAATATTACTTATAAAGTTTCATTGGAAGTTGGTAAACGTTAAGAAATTTCAATTTTCCGAATGATGCAGGGAACCTTTTACCTGTAAACAGCCCGGAATTTTTCGGGGTCTGAAAAAAAAAACCCATAGTTCGTTATAATAAAGCTAAGGTATTTTACCTCTTTTACTACGTCATTATTTTTTCAAGGTTAAAACTTAACTCGACGTCATGATGGCGCTTGAAAATCACGCAACCCTTCCTTCTATAATTATATTTGGTGCCGGAAAAGAAAATTGATTTTTCTTAAAGTAATTTGGAATAGAATTATTCTGGATTATGGATATTATGATATGTCTTCATAGTATATTGAAGTAGTAATCAATTACGCTGTAAGGTTCACTCATGTAGCAACGAACGATCATATGACATGTTATAGATTATACTTTTAAGCGTGGAGTGGTCTAGAAGCAGGTATTCCTGAGTGGTACGCTTTAGACGAGGGCTTATAAGCCCTCACCTGTAACGTAAACCTTTAGATGCTTCTTCTTAAATGATCATCTTACTTTATACTACAATTACCAATCATCTCAATTACTCTTCAAAGACCATATGTTTACGTCAATATTTTAGGCTTTGAACCTACAGACAAGGGTATATATTATAGTATTACTAATGTAATATCAAAATGTGTTTGGTGTTCATGTTCGTTTAAAATGGATGACAAATATTTGAATAAGTTTAATGGGGTACAAAAAGCTATTTTTTTTTTGGATTCAGGTGCGACTCGAATATTGTTCAACCTTTCTATATCGATTTTTTTTACAAGTTACGACGATTTAAATGCTATAAATAGGGTTTTGTTAAATAAGGAAACGAAAACTGATTTAATTTCATAATTCATTAATTGACGGGCAATAGACGTAAGATCTTGGTTTTTTCCCCTAGTTTGGAAAATGAAGAGTTTCGGTGCGACAGCCGATGAAAGAATTATTTGTATCTAATTTAAATCTAAGAATTTAACATCATAAAGTCGAAATTCAAAGAGTTAATTATTGAATATTAAATATAACTCCCTTTATAGTTTATCAGTTAAAAATCCAGTTTCGTTTGATCTAATATAAATATCGTAATCGAATTTCACTTGATATAGGGGAAAAACCGTGGCTTGTTTTATACCAAATGGATCGCGAGACTCCGCAAATTCGGGCGAAAATCAAAACCAAAATATCTCTCCTTTTATAACGCTCGTCAAGTTGGAGTCGTTTGTTTGATGAAAATATTTTCATAACTAGTCCATTATTTGTGAACTCAATACGTAATATTATTGTATCAACCATAAACCTTCTCTATCTTTTAATTACCCAACAATTCCCACCAACGTTCAAAGTCATATATTTATAGGATATCTATAATATATGAAAGGTTACATCCCGTCTAATTTCCGAAATAATATACGTTAATATATAGCTTGATTCTTCATTAATATTTAAAACGAATTTCGTTATTTGAGTGATAAGTATGTTTCATCATAACCTTAATATTATAGCGATATATCAATGATATAATAGTAGAACTTATTCTAACATGAACTATTGCGTTATAATTCCTTATATAATAAAATAATAATGAGTTATAACATTGACGTCGGTATTTAAAAAGTGAATATTATTAAGCATTATAAAGATGAATCCCAAATCTTCGTTCATACGAATTTTAATTGAATTTAATTCCTTTCTATTCTATTTTCCAATTTCGTCGGTAGGAATACGTGATTTTAAAACGAGTTTGAGTTTTTTTAATAGGTTTACCTCGTTATGGATCATAAGGAATCTATATTAATCTTTTAGATTCGAATCAGATATACATATTTGGGAGGAGAAGTTGAACAGAGTTTTTATCATTATTAAAAGTGATCCCAAAAGTTTTAACGTAAGTATAATTGAGTAATTTGCTAAGCCCAAATCTTTCTTAGTGTTATTTGCATCGCCCGCTATTTTTAGTTTGAGGCTGAAATTAAATGGGTTCATTTGGGCTGCCAACCGCGATTATCGTGGCTTTTCGACGATAACATTTAAACAACGTAAACACCTGTTATATTTATATTTTATTCAGTTCCCATACCAATACGAAGTCTATTAATTATAGAACAAACCCTTTTTTCAATTTAAAAGTTTAATTCTTCTAAAGAATTGCCGGTATTCTCCTATTCAACAATATAATTCATGAAATCAACATTTTTCGTAATAAATTTGTTTTTGATACGAAGGAAGACATAATAGCAAAGGTAATTGTATTACACAGCTTGAAGATCATTTAAACCAATCACCTAAATCACTAAAGTTTCAAATTGAATCTTTAATGATATCTATAGACATTCATTACTCATTCATAACCCTTTTTATTTGATTAAAAGCTTGTTCGAGCGACGAAGATTATAAAAAATAAACTTAACATCATCTAGAAAACTGTTTGTATTATGTATTCACTTATATCACCAGGTATTATAATACGCCGGAATATTAGGTTTAATAGCCGGCGTAAAACATCTTTATACAGAGAAAAACTCGTATCGACCCTCTTTCATTTACAATTTAATCTTATATAACATAAATTTGATCGTTCAATGCGTTATACCTCATGAGAAAACAAATTCATCGAATTATTACCAGTCGATTCGTGTTAAGTTGTTTGTATGCTTTTGGATTCTAACTTGAGTAATTTATAAATAAGCTTTTAATTATGAGATCATAGCAACAATTTAGGAGAAATCATACGTGAAAAAATATAACATGGTCGTGTTGAAAGTGGAAGTTTACTAAACGAGTTATATGATTTGCTTTGACCTAGATTCGGTGTAGCTTTCGGCTTTCTAAACGAGAGATATATAGGTTTAAAGCGATTTTGAAAATCTAGGAGGTGGGTATATAAGCGTCAAAAATTATGTATTCGCTGACGGCCTATCTTTTTTGTAACGTTCAAGTGTAACACGAAATGATTAATATTGTTTATTGATTCATCTATTAGATTTAATATCTTTTTTTAAAAATAATAATAATTGAATATTATACTCTGATTAAAGAAGGTATGCTCCATAGCTACCAAATTGGGCTAATAATTAACATTCTAAGAAAGACTTGAGACGTTTGTAAGGGTATTTTGTATAGACCTTATGTGTACGGTTCCGGTACGGTCCGTCACGTGCACTTATATGTGACGTTCGCGGACTGCCCCCGGACTTCGCTTGGGTTGGGTACTGCACATCCCGTTACATGCATAGTCACGTAACCTGTAAACTCAATAGTCAGTAGCTTGAGTCCATAACAATTTCGATGACAATGGAAACTACTAGATTATACTTTTATATTCGTCACTAATATCATAAAAATTAATTTCTCAATCTTTTTCGAAAAAGAAATACTTCAATATAACTACGAATTTACACAATTGATTATCAAATATTTTAACCACTTTAAAGAACATCTGAATAACTTTCAAAAAATACCTTTTTACCTGTTGGTAAGTGAAGATGTTCACGTTTATTACAAAAAAAATCCTTTTTGACCTAGTTATTACGGTGCTCATTTAGAATGTCCACGATACAAAATACTCCCGAAAGAATATACGTAAATAATACGAAGCTATCATCGTTCTACGTATCAATTTTACGATCAATAATACGAATAATTCTGATAACCTTCTTCACAACAACAACTTAGCCCTACAAGTTTCCTAATTGATTATTTATACTAAGGACATAGCTGAAAAACCTAACCACTTACCCTGTTGTTCGTCGTTGAAACATAAAGAAAGCTTTTGAAAGATTTGCTCATTTATGTTCAAGTTAAAGTTTCAAGGGGTATATATGAGGTTGGAGCTTCAACTCATAACGATAACGGTGTAAAAATGGTATTCAAAATTAATATCTAACTACTGATAAACGTAATTCCAACCGTTATAGTTCTCAATACTTTCTATTCAGTTTCTAATAGCATTTGCGTAAATTATACGCTTTTTCCTAAAAGCGTTATAATACTGATACTGATACTGATAATACTGAGAATGATAATAATAATGAAGTTTCGAAGAAGTTGGATTTCTGAATCTCGTACCACGTCAAGAAAAGTAATATGATATTACTAAATAAAAGAGAAAGTTATTAATAAATGGAAAAGTTTGAAAATTTTAAAGGCGTACGGTGAACATTTATTAGAAGGGAGGTATGGGACTGACAATGGCGTTTTCAATAGTATTTCAAAACAATTGATTGTGAAGACCTTCTATACGATATCACAACGTTCTACTCTATTACTAGGCGGTTATTAACCACTTTCAGGAATGGTTACAGAAGAAATATACCTTTTATATAGAGTTAATACATTTTACCTCTTTTTACAAGTCGTTAGAACGCTTTTTATGATACGCTGGAGGAAATTTAATAAGCGGGTACCTAAGCTTTTATTACCAGAAATTTGGCCATGGCGGTTGTTATATTTTGAAGATGATCCGAAACCATTTTAAACATACCCTTACACAAGTAGTGTAACCGAAAAACCCCTTTCAACTAGCTGAATAACAGCTCTTTAACAAGGATTTCTCGCTCCTTCCTTCATCGACGATGATAGATAGTATCCAATCGCCGTGAAAGACAGTTCTGGTCAATCCTTTTATAGTAATATAAACGAAAGTTTGGAAATTCCTAAGGTCTAAAAAGGCCTTTTATATAGAGGTTTCTCCTCTTGATTTACTTAGGTGCTTTTTAAAGGTGCGTATCTAAAATCTTCAAACGTTTATAAAACCCGGTCAATACATAGAGTAAATAGCTTTTAGTTCCCCATCGTATCAAACATAACAGTTAATTGAGTAGAAAATATAAAACCAATAATAATTTAACGCTAAATTCACGGACCTGTCTTTCATAATTGATAATCGATATAATAAAAGCTGGAAACATTAATTGAAGGTATAGTCGAAGTTTGATTTTCGAAAACTTCAAAATTTATATCCGAATTAGTCGAATACATAAAATTTTCGCGTTTAAAATAAGACGATGATTTGGATAATTTCGGAACAACCCACATTTTCCATAGCCTTCAATTAAAATCGAAGTGGGGATTTGAAGTTATGAACAGAAGGTATTTTGTTATCATCAAGACCTATGAGGACTCTGACGCCGATATACTGGAATTTATTTTCAATTTTATTTCCATTGAAATCACTTTACTCCATACTACTTTGCATTTCAATGAAATTAGAATAACATTCGGCTAGAATATAAAAACTTGTAAACACTAATTAAAAATATCAACGAATATTTCCAGACATTAAATTACAGAAGTTCTTTTCATATGAATCATGAATATAATCAACGTTGCGTAAACATCTCCTTTCAGAACCTGAAACGCTTTAATAATATCCGTGTCAAAATATAAGCAGTGAGGTATAGATTTCAAGACCTCTCCATAGTTACACTATTATTGAGAAAAGCCATGTATCCATGTTCGACAAATCGTTGCCTATCATAAAATGATTTAAAAACTTTGGTTAACAACTTAAAACGTACGGATTCTACATTTGAATATTAATGTTTCAATATAAATATAAACACATACTTTGTTTATCCACTCATATGTTACTCGTATAATTCCGAAAAGAATCATAGTGCTAAGAATATAGGTCACGGAAACCTGGGAAACTTCTCGTTAGCCTTTAGTAATCTTGGTTTTATCTTAGCCGATATCCAAAGCTGATGGCGGGGATAAGGTAAGTCATCGAAGGTAATAGGTATTTTTGGCGCTGATAATTCTGATCGAAGTGGTATAGAACGTTGAATTATGACCACATAGTGATAGGGCTATATTTTTCCGGTTAATAAAGTTGCAGGGTCTTAAAATATGACCTTTAATGATTACGTATTAGCTAACTGCATAGTATGTCACATAACATAGTATTTGGCTTTGAGAGTTTTTCACAATAAAAGAAACCAAAACTTCGTTATTTTAAACTTTCTTAGTTGAATGGAGGCCAGAATTCTTAAACGTGACAACTTTATGCCATTTCCTATATAACTGGGTAACTATATTTTCCCTAACCGTTGACGAATTTTCAATTGTTTTTTGTAGTCCTTTTAACATTAACCGAAATACCAGATTTCGGCGTAATAGATAAGTATGCGAACGACCGCGGCGATAATATTTGTTGGTAAAAAATGTGGTGAGGGCTCGTGCCTTTTACGAAAAACATTTTACAATGATAATCAACCCTTAATAAACATATTATAATTTTTCCAAATCATAACCGTTTTAATAGAGTTTTTTTTATTTGAAACCCTAGTTATTAAATGCCAGAAAATGAAATAGTTGAAAAAGAGAGTTGTAATCATATAAATTTCTTTCTAGGAAACAAAAAATTAAGTGTATAAACTTTTCATGGAGTTAATTTAACCTTGGTGTTTGTCAATATATGAAAACTTAGAAGTTGAGAGGGGTAATTGAACTTATAATGAATTGTTTAAAGACCTATATTTGATAATTTAAGTTTTAATCCCACAGCAATGAATTTGAAAGGATCATACATTTGTTAAAAATATACGTCGTGGGCATAAATGAACATGCAGCTAAAGAATAGCTTGACGAAACACAATATATAAATCATGTGAAAGAATAGAAACGGATTTCAAATTTATAAGTTGTTGTAATTGAAATTTATAAACTTTATTATTATCATTTAATATCGAACCTTTATCATTCTGCTTGTTAAAAACTTTGAATACCGATAACTAAATTTAGATAAAATATTTATTTATTATTTTCTATATCAGATTGTTGTGAAGTATGGTGTTAAACACGCCTTATACGTCGCGTATAAAGATCGACACAACCTTGCTTTCGGTTAACACGGTTTCTATATAGTATATGAATTAGGTAACAAGGTATAGAATAAACTACCTAAACGTTCCACATCTCATATTAGGCATAACTTATGTACTAAGTAATGACTTATTAATATATTTTCGTGGTTTCTTTCTCTTTGAGCCCTCAGAAGACACTGTAACCAGAGGGACGAAATTTAATGAATGTGGTGATAATAAATTATTGCTGTCTCATTTTGGTATTGCGGATAGATCCGACCATCGCTATATTTTAAATAGGAAATTAATAGTAAGCACCTGATTTGAAAGGATAAATGCGTCTAATAATAAAATCAAAATATCGATTAAATCAATGTATAATGATATTGTTAAATTTAACAGCTATATGAAACTGTCTGATTCCTTACCTACTAGTCACAAGAGATCTCGCTCTGGTGGTTGCCATGCTCCTACGATTCGCTGGAGCTGCTTTTAATCATACCCTTATCATGAAAGTCCCTAACATCTTTAGTACCCAAGTTAATCAAAGTATTCATCTTATATCCTACAACGATCTTATTTACCTTTAAAAGGGAAAACCATTACTTCTGTATATATTCGTATAGAAAAGTTGAATCCAATATTATTGACCTCGATGTCTTATCCGCAGATTTTAAATAACTGCCTATTGATAATGATTTTTTTCAATTGAATTTAATTTATTAATCGTTCAGTAAACATGGGTTATATGTTTCACCACGTTACAAATAAATAGGTTATCAAACAATTTCAATTACCTAGAAATCTTATGCCTTTCGTATGATTCAACGAAACTACTTGTTACGCGATTTGAAATAACTTCATACTGGTTTTTTATACTTTATTTGATAATTAACTCCGATAAATACCGATTTCAAATTTAGGCTCATATTATTCCCTACATATAATACTACTTTACTTTGGGTATGCCAAGGATAAAATACGAACAGGAAACTTGCGTAGTTTTGGATTATAAATTACTACTAAAACAAGCAGGTAACCAATGCATGTAGAAACGAGTATTCATTCCTGCGTAAAAGGAACATAAAGGTATTAATTCAGAGACTTTTCATATTTCAATCCGTAAGCCCTAGAGAAACCTAACCTTTATTGCGACGTTTGAAGTCGGCTTCCTCAAACATAATAATGAGAAGTTAACTTCAAAACTACTGGTCATAATTAATGATGAACTTTCCGATAATTCTGAAACATTTACATATTTAATCGAAAAAAATATACAGGACGAACCGTTTTTTCACCGATCCAAAACTAAACACCAGATTATACTTTTAAACAATAATTGAAAGCAGTTGTTAAAAATACCTCAAGGTCTATTATATGGCATGTTATGGGAATAGTTCCCGATATTACAAAAACTTTGATTACTAGATGAATTTTTTATTCATGCATGCATTTTTTCAACGGATACTTTCATAAGTTTCTTTGACAATCTTCGTGGCGACTTATACTTTTGTATTAATTAATTTAAATATCACGTTATTACGAAAGTCGAACATTTCGCGTTCACAAAATTGGGAAAAAAATTCTCTGTTGGTATATTAGTGATTGAATTTCATTAAGCCAATTTTACTTACCGTAAAGTTGACCATACTGACTGCGAGCTGAATGTTTAATTTTGTGGGTCTACAGTATTGATATCAGTCCAGTACAGAATAAGCCAACTTTAAATTAGTGCACAAGCCCAGAAATTAGCGACGGAAATTACTTTGTAGACCTGCTAATATTCAATTTATCCTAGAATAATACATTCATCACTAGACTATTGGAATAATACTATTACCCCATCTCATTCAATCAACAACTTTGTACCATTTCAATCTTTACTAACACTGATTCGACTCTGTTAGATTAAGATCAGATAAGTTAAGAAGAAGAAAAAGCTGTTGAATTGAAGGGTTTTTACAATTTAAAGGTAGAGGAAAGACTTTTGCAAAAAGCCTTTATTAGTATTCCACCAGTTTATAATAGGAAGAACCAGAGAGAACTTTTGGGTTACGTTGGTTAATAATGGCAATATAAAATTGGTGACGATATCGCTATTAAAATGACTAATAAATCTTAACTTGATTCTTTTTGAAGAAAAGCGTTGATATTTACCATTAATCTTCATAAATTTCCAAATTGTTAAATGGCTTATATATCATCACTTCGGGTGTTACTATTACAAAAACGACTAGTTCTTACAGCTTACAATTTTGAAGCTTTTACTTTAAATAATAACGAATAACTTCCGACCTTACTTTGTTTATCCAAAATTGTCCTTAACACGAAATTCTCCCCTATATACTACTATTTGTTTACAAATAATATAATTACCAATCGTTAATTTGCAGCTCCGGATGGAAAAACCAAGAATTATCAAGTCGCGCCAAGAAAGCCACATCACATAACTCTACATCAAATTGCTATGTCTCTACGCCACCTAATTGACAAACCACCAAGTCTCACATCCTACGCAAAGAAAAACGTTAAGAAGGCTACCAGAAGCGCTTAATTTGAAATTATCGTTAAATTCGTCAGGAATGACGTAATTCAAGCCTTTGGACATGATTTTTTCGAGTATATTAGTAAAACACTTTGGGGAATTGATGTTGAAGAAGACCTTACCAAAGATCATTAGAATGGTTTCGTAGGCTATTACGATTTCAATTAAAATAGAATCGATTTATTCAGTAACGAAAGCGTTTTTGAGACTTATCGTGAGTTTTTTGACGATAGGACTATTGATATGTAGACGATGATATAGAAATGGGTTAAGGATAAGTTGAAGACGGATTTTGTTTTTCAAAGAGTTTCTATGTTGGATAAAAACTTAATTAATTTGGTATAATTTTTTTTCAATTGCTATAATATGAGGTATATCCTTTATATATTCAACCTTATGATTTAATAGGGCAAAGAAAAAGGTGTAGAACATCTTCAACATCTTTATATACGCTTTAGGAGACTACCCTTTAATATCTAGTCGGGTTCAGCTTTTATACCCTCTGCTGTTATTAATTTTTATACATAGATGATGAAGAACCTGTTGATAGGTTTGGTAGCCAAGTATCTTAAAGTAATCGTTCGGAGAATTCTTGAAGTATTGAAAGAAAGCGTGAAGCATTTCTTTCCAACGCGGCGAAATAATTTAACATAAGTGTTATTTACCTGTTAATTGAATAGTATTTTTAAGCACTTTGGAACATTACTTACGGTGAATTTCCCCTTATTTTTCAAAACTTTTCCCAATTCTGGAATTCTGTTTTTCAAAATCATTGTGTCTTTCAAAACGAGGTCTCTAACGTAGGTATGTTTATACGCGCAAGTTTATTATAGGTTTTACAATAGGATTTTACCCAACAAACTAGGTGATTGGTAATTACCCATACTATCGATATTAGAAAATATTAGTACATATTATCGACGATTAGAACGATCATTGTAACATATCAATCAAATTTGTTCAAATGGTTATTATAAGTTAACAGCTTTCCACGGATTTCGCGAATATATGAAATGACATAAAACTGTATAAAGGAAAGTTTTATAACTTTTTAGATACGAAGAGGATGCTCTTTTTGAATATTTATAAGTGAATGAATGTTCCTTTTTTTGTTTTTACTATTTATTTACAGATGTCATAATAGGTTACATCAAGTATTATTTCTCGATGTTTTGAAAAGCGGTAAAGATGTTTCGAGAGATTAAAAATATTATATACAGTCATTTCAAGTAAGACGTTCACTTTGTGTGATATTATATGGATGAGTGTTGGAATAGCAGTCAAGTGCAGTACAGTCAAGTAAACTTTATTTTCAGTAAGGTGGATTGTACGTACTGAAAATTGACTTCAGTTTGTGTAATTTAAATACACTGCATTGCAATTGCAGTGTAGTAGGTACCCACTTCAAAGTCAGACACAGGCCAAAGCGTTTGGCTGTAAAAATTAGTGTGCAGACCGACTAGCGGTCTACCAAACTTAGAACTTACACACATATTAATTAAAAATATTATCGTAATACTAGTTACTTCGACCATAGTGATTCGAATCGACTACGATGTAACAATAAAGGCCTACTAATACTAATCAGTGCTTATTAGGTGGAGCAAAGAGTGGTTAAGTAGAATTAGAACCTACTTTCCGGTTACGCTTTGCAATTGCGTAAGGAAAATAGAGGATTTTTATAGAGGGCCTTTACTGATGCGTCGTGTTTTATAGTAGTAAATAAAAAAGATTTATACGTTATGTCGATTTCTACGGTATCTTGAAGGTAACAACGGTATATCTATTCTTAAAAACCAAGAAATCTTTTTCAATCCTTTTGAAACACGTTGAAATTGACTATCAGAAGTCTCAAATTTTGGCCAGTTAGCAAACGGTTAAGTTCGTAGTACTACGGGTGCTACTACTGCAATAAAAACGACTAAGTCCCTATGCCAAAACAACGACCTAACCTCTACCACTAATAATGACCTCCAACCTTACCTTCTATACCAAACCATTTCTTTAAAAAAAAATTATACTCTCTATACCATTTCAATCGTTAAGTTCGCTACTTTATACAAAAGCAACAAGTTGCGTTAAAAAAGCCATGATGCACGACTCTACGTTAAATTTCAAAGTCCACACACCCTGAACTGCTAAGTATACACGCCACAAATTACCAAACATACTACCAAAACTTACATTAGATAGCATTTCAAGATAGCTTCCACCAGCGTTTAGTTTAGAGTCATTACCAAATTAGTTAGGAAGGGGGAAATCAAATCATTCGGCGGCATTTTCTATTAATACTACGATAAAGAACTTTGGTATGCGGATGATACTAAAGACTTTACCCCCGAGCACCTCACCAACTTCGTCGGTCACTTTATCATCGACTTCGATTCCAACGAATAAGACATGAGAGTTAAAGCCTTCTTAGACTACATCAAATTCTTTAGGTAATGCATCCTTACCATATGGAAAAAGACAGAAAAGTTAGTAGAGTTGAAACTAAAGACTAACTTATATAAACGAGGGATTTCGCTACCTTGAAAGGTCTGTAAAGACGGTAACCTCGCCGACGTACTTTACGAATACGCCACGGATTACAACCTATAATAGACACAAAAAGACGAAGGAAAAAGTATTATTAGTGATAGTAACCCCTAACGCTCACATACACTTTCACAAATCCCAGTCTAAGCCAAAATAAGTAAACGTAAAAAATCAGTTATATACAATTTGTAAGCCCTTTAAATCCACCAGTCAATTAAATAGTAACCTCGACAAACCCCTTAACACCAAAAGAATCATTGTCAAGTCCCCCGTGCTTAAAACCCTTAAGCTTATTTCCCCTAACCTGCTTAACATATCAAGTTTTAACAGAAAAATCAACGAAGGACCAGCTTTACACGCGAGCTTATTATAGATACGACCAATAGTTTTTTTCCTCCAAACATAGCCAAAGGTAACTCTCCTACCCACCAATAACAATAATAACCTTCATCTTTCTCCTAGCTAAAAAATATAAAATGTCCTTACGACGAGAACATTACCTTTCCCTACAAACGCGTTTCCATTCTGTATACGAACTATACGGCAAATACTACTTTCAATAAAATCGAGAAAGAAAAGGGAAACTATAAAGGTAAGTCTTATAACCTTGTAATGGTAAAACTAAATACCTGTGGGTAAATAGAAAGTGTCAAGGGGTTTACGTTAGCAGTAAGGTAGTAGAGGTAACAAAGGTGCAATATCAATAATATGTTTGTTCGTGAAGTTGAATGATTACTAGATGTTAAGCTATTCTGGTGTTTAGACTGAATACTTAGATTTACAACTGAAGAGCTATGAAGGAAATACTATCTATGTGGTAATAACTGTGTCCTTTTATATCCAAGCCTTCATACCATCTTTAGTACTGGATCACTTGGATCGGTTCTGATCCCACTGATCCTAATTATGTGATTGAATTGGTCATTTCCCTGCTGACAAATGAGAGGTGTTCACCGCCTGATGTGTTGAACTTAAGGTTCCAAGTGACTCAGTTGCATGTTGGCTTGCTTTCTGACCCACCATCATACTTGAGTCGTAACAAACCTCCTCGACATTAAATTACGCCCATTCTTCAACATTTATGGCCAATTAAGTGTTAAACGGCCAGTTTTTCACTTGCTATTTCCCAGTATCTTTAAAGGCCAAGCCAAGGATTACTACCATCGATATTTGACGAATCATGACTCCTATTACGAAATTTATTAAAGCCTCAAAGGCTTTTTCGAACACGATGTTAGTATTACCTAGTATAATACCAACGAAACTATTATTAAGTAGTCTTATGAACTAAATAATAATAAGAAGTCGAAAAGCAAAATAAATCTCCTTAATTAGATGATTAATAGTCTGATATTTTACTAACAAGTAATGGGAAACGTATAAGCTGGCGAAGCAACCCTAGGCTAACAGGTCCGGCAAATAGTTACAGGCTATAAAAATAGAATACGCCATTTAATTCTCTGATGCTATTTACGAAGAGTTCTTTGACTGATTGCATTCTTTGCTATTAACCGTAACTACTTAAGTCTCCGGCTCGACTAGTACATACCTATAAGCTGGGGAATTTAGTAACAAAGAAAAATATCCTTCGAATTCTTACTACATTAATCGACGGTACGAAAGGCCCGGTAAATACGGTCAACGAAAGGTTCGAACCTATACCTAAAAAAGAGCTTATTTCTTTTCTTTAAGGTGTTCAAGTAAGCCAAGCAATTTTACATCACGAGTAAAGAGATATTAGATCTACGGCCAAAGAAAGCTGTTTTTTAACACGCCATACTACCGCCGAACAGGAAATAAAGCAAGTAATTTATTACATTTAGTTCCCCTTTACTTTTAACTAAACCTATATCCAATGAATCTCACAATTTAAAGGTAGTAAAGATAAAAAGAAGGAAGACAATCTAAAGGCTATCAACTGGCACAAGGATACTGATACTGATATTAACTCAAAAACAACTAAATAACTAGCTGACCACGCCTTTTTATACCGCCTTTCAAGTAAAAACCCCTACCGCCACTACGATGATAAAAACCCAGGCACTACATATCTCTTTACTATTCGAAACCGCTACGTGGAGTAAATCATTTAAGGTATTGTATCGGATACAGAGGCAATACAATACTGAACAGAGGGCTATTTACCACATATTACATTCTAAAGTAATACTAATATTTTTACGGAAATTGACTTTGCGGATGATAGCAAGGCTAAAGTTGTCTTTAACCCAGAAAAATATATATTTTCATTGGTATTGATGACAGTTAAAACTATTATTGACCTTATTATATTCAAAATTATAAAATGAACCACCCTGTCATTCCTTTTCTTAGCATACATAAAAAATCTCGACTTTAACGTTAACGTTTAAATCAACGGACGAATACTGGTTAAAGTCGGTAAAAGGTTTTTATTCACTTTAAATAATGGTACCTTGGGTTTCGTTTTGAAAATCCAAAAACAATGGTATTAAAACTTACGAAGGCAGAACTTCGCCAATTATATCGTAAATTTAACTAGCAGACAACTAACAAGCTTTATTCGGTCTTAAAGGAAATTAGTTACAAAGATGTGGACTTTACAATAATAAAGGCAGTTAAGCGCCTTAACCATCATCACCAAACATACTCTCAAGCCTCCTTAAGGTTTAAGTTCACGTTAAAGGAAGATTAAAACTATAATTCCAAAGTTTTTAGAAACGTATTTTACTTAGACAGTAAGCTAATATTACAGGTTATAGACTCCGTTATGGCTTTTTACGACGCCAAGTTCCTTAAAACTATCACGGCAAAGGAAACATAAAAAGCACTACATACCTTGTAAATTAACATGTACCTTCTCCTATTATATTTACTAGTTTATAATATAGGCGCTAACTTTACTACGATGAAGTTTCAAGCTAATGTAAAATTTAACGGGTATTTATTATAAATATATTTCCGTTGAAGTCTACTAAAGTATTAACCAGGTAAAACAAACATACGCCTTATTATAAAAGGCCTAAGCTATCCTTGATTTATAGATATAAAGCTTTACAATTAAAAGGCATAACTTTAAATAGAAGTGAAAGATTTTATCGATATTATTGACCCCAACGGATTTATATAAACTTTACTAGTATTTAAGGCTCACCCACGTATAATAACTAAGGTACCACCCTCATTAAGTTCCTAGAAACGGTCCATAACATATAGAAAAGCCCTAAAGGAACTAAGGAAGGAATCGGGACGTCGTCAGGTTAATGATACCTTTAATACTAGGAACGAACCTTTAATAATAAATATGTTTTTACTTCCTCGTTAAAGTAAAGTTTTTACATAACGCGAAACAAGTAAATGGGATAAGTCGTATAAGAACGTAATTATTATCAACTCAAATGAAATAGTTAAAATGGCTAATGTCCTGGTAACTTTTCGAGTTACACAGGTTGAACTATACTGAAAAAAACTCAAAACCTTTAAATTGAATAAAGATTCTAACGTCGATAACCTCCAAGCCGCAAATATCACCCAAAAAGACCCTCTGAAACCGATTATTAAAATGTTAATAGAACGTTGGCAGCGTAGAAAATCACATAAAAGAAGGTTATACACTGAAGATAAGAACGGAGATAGGAATTACAGGCCTGGCAGGATATATATAACGGCCTAGGTGTCTTAAAAGGAAATATTGAACGGAAAACCTTCCCTAAAGTTAAGCGCCGAAAAAATTATTAATATATTGGGCAAACCCGCAAAAAGAAGTAATTTGGTGTGAATTAACAGCTTTTTACTACAAAGTGTTATATAATTTATATTGTTAACGTATTTTTTTAAAAAACGTCATTATCTTTAAGTTAAGGATAGGTGATGAGGTTAAGGGTAATACCACAGACCAAACATACGAAAAGTTACGTTTAATTACCCAAGGATACGGTAATAAAGTTAAGGACTAAATCCTCACTTAATCGCCTATAATCTAAAAGATTGGCCAGAGTTTAATTATCGCCATTACGCTTAATTAAGCTGCTAACGTAAAACTCCGGTTTCCACTTCATATCCTGGATATTACATAAGCGTATACGCAGTCTACTACCGATCTTTAACGGATGAATTGCTAAAGTCACTCAAAAATCTAAAAGATAAGTTTCCAGCTTGAACGGTAATGCAATATATCAAGCCTTTGTATGGACTGACCGAAACAGTCGTCCACTGGTGCCTAACGTACCAGACGCACTTCTAAAACAAATTTGGCATTAAGACTTTAACCTTTAACCCGTAACTATTGATTCCAAAATGTAAAAGATTTAGTATTGTAAGTATATAAAATAACGATACCTGTATCCTTAGAGATATTAGGTTTATAACGGCGAAATAACATACTATCTAGAAGTAAGGCTTTTGAAAGTATAAAATAGTTAAAACGTTAGCCGAAGACACATAAATAAACATTAATAAATAGTTAATCTGTATATATGGTATTAAGGCTCAAAAAGATATTTATATTAGCCTACACTCAAAAGAGCAAATCACAAGCCTGGCGATTATCGACAAGACCAACGAACCAAGATCACAGATACGAATAGAGTATAGGGCCCGTGCGGCTTACATTGCCACGTTATATTACCAGACAAATCACACGATATTTCTATTACAATATGAGCATAAAACATATAAAACAAAAACATTATTAAATTAATTAAACCGATTTAGTAATGAATGAATTACGTGAAAAAAGGAATTAATATATTCTTTAGGAATCTGACGAAGGCGAAGCTAACAATCTTTACGGACGGGTTGTTTACTAATAATACGAGCCTTATATCTCAAATAAGCTTTCTAATAATACATTTCAATAAATATAGGTTGAAAAAGCAATTTACAAACCCGGAAATCTTATATATTGGATATTCGTTCAATGCGAATACGTAACCCTGAGTATAATAGGTTTCAAAGTCTATAGCATAATAGCTGGCTTTAACATCGGAGTAATAATGAACGACACATTAAAAATTACAATCAAACAACTGGAAGTTCTACCGATACATATAGTAGTATGTACCGACTCCAGAATCCTTTACGAATACCTATCAAAATTAGGTGTAACTAATGAAAAACGCGTAATGATAAATGTAATAGCGTTGAAGGAGGTAAACGAAGCCAGGGAAATCGATAAGTTCCGTCAAATCAATAGTAGAAATAATCCTGCCGATTCTTTAACCAAGCGCAACCCCAATAACGCCTTGGAAAAATTTGTGGACAGCAATACGCTAAAGATACGAATCGAGGGATACGTATATCGCCGGGTAAGTGACGTAGAGGAACAGGGTTGCCCTGGCTAACTAGAATATCGATAGGGAAATGGTAGTGATAGTCGAAGTTCAAACTACTAGCAAAAGGTACGTAAGTGGTAGCGTAACTGATTTTCGTTGGTTGATGGTGAAAGATCTGTATACTGGATTTAAAGAAGGAAGGTCTTAGAAGCGAGGAGCGAAAGAGTTACGAGGGGCCGTAATTGGAGTTGATTTTAATATAAATTGATCAGAATTGACAGGGGTCAGGCGTATGGATTGGGGAGGGATTTCAGAGGTTGCCACCAAATAATGGCAAGCTACGTTAGAGTGCAGGCACAAAAACAAAAAGCCGCTAGTGTTGGAATAGCAGTCAAGTGAAGTACAGTCAAGTCAACTTCACTTGCAATAAGATTAATTGTACGTACTGCAAATTGACTGTAATTTTTGGGATTTGAATACACTACACTGCAAGTATAGTGCAGTAGGTGCCCACTTCAAAGTGGGGCACAGGCCAAAGCGTTTAGCCATACAAATTAGTGTGCAGACCGGCTAGCGGTCTGCCAAACTTAGAACTTACACATATCTCAATCCATAATATCAACGCAACATAAGTTACTTCGACCAAGGTGATTCGAATCGACTACGTTGCAACGATAAAGGCCTACCAACAATTTCCGATATAAAACATCTAAATATCGACGTGCCATAAAAAAAAAATCCAATATTACAGGTTTACTTCTATCACAAACCTTAGTGAATTGGCTTATATATATTTCTTGACCGTATTTATACGATGTATTAGTCAATATTTTATTTGTTTTCATTTAACACAGTTGGTTTACAATCATTCAAAACATAAACCGTATCATATTCTCTTCCAGTACTAAAATAGGATAGCTTTACATGTTCTCCAGAAATATGAATTTTTTTATAAACTATCGTGAATTGAATAAATCTCTTTATAACCATAAATTATCAAATAGTTCTTATGAACTGTGCTATTAGATTGCTTCGATTTGTTCCCATGACTATATAGACAGTAAAAGCCTTCGATAGGTTATGTTTCTATTTTGCTCTCTTGCTTTCTTCTCGGTTTTGGAAATACAACCATGCTATTGCACCTCTTTGGTTGTATATCATGTTAGTTATAGTAACTTCACGATTTTGTTTTGTACCTTACATTTTAATTATTAACATCATTGACATGAAATTCCCTAATTTTTCTCTTAATGTTTGACTATTGCTTAATCTGATGAAAATGTTATTTTAAACATGACGAATAAAATAAAAACCTCCATGATGCACGAGAACCGAGATATCAATATCGTCAACACCTAATAAATCTCAATTACTGAAAGTCTTTATATCTTATTTAAAGGTTATAAAGCCTTAATGGTGTAATTATACAATCGAGTAAAAATAAGATTGATTTAATTAAAATACGTATAAATAAAGAAATATTTCTTATACTTAAAAATTTTCACAACACATAATTCTTTGATGATTAACTCGATTTTGATCATAATTGTTGTTATGTTAAAAATTAGGTTTTCAAATACCGATTAAAAAATAATGAAAATTCGGTTGATATATCTTCGAGATCTCGATACGATATTATGGTTTCAGTAAATTACCCGCATCACCGAAAAAAACCAAGTGTTATATAAATATTGATTAAAATTTGAAGCCGATATTAGTATATATTATTTCAGAAATTTCGCCCGATATAATTTTTTAATTATTTTCGATACGTTTTGAACGAGTGAAAATAAATGTTGGCGATAATGGTTTAGTAACTTATGGTTGAAAAAGCTTGCTGGTTAATACGGTAAACCTACTTCTTAGGTTGAGAGATATACGAAACGTATTAAAATCTGTTTTTCTCGGTTTCACGAAACTTTCGTATCGAAAGGTATAACGTATCATGGATTAGTATCGGTTAACCTTTGTTATAAACCTTTACAAAATAACGTTAATTCTATAAAGAGAGGAAACGACTTCAATGAAAAAAAAAATGATTGATTACGCTTTTTATAAACATTAAGAAAATTCCGCGACATATTCGACAACGATAAGATCATAGCATTACCCCTATGTTAGAGGAAATTATATTATTGTATTCATATTAAACCAAACGAAGATCAATTTCTTCGTTTGACTGCTCTAGAAATTATTATATTTAATATTACGAGATTCATCTTCTCAAATTGAACCATAGTTTATTGAATTCATGAATAAAAGTTAAATTCATGAAAGTTATTTATCGGGTATAACACATGTATTATTTGTTTTTGATCGGTGAGGGGGGAATAATAGTTTCATATCGAGTACTGAATATTAAATGAAATTTATAAGTAAAAATGTTTTTCTTTACCTTTGATTCACCAAAAACTGCGTTGGTTATTAGAGTCGATATAACTTACGAAGTTGGATATTCGAGCGGCGTTTAACGGTATCCTGGTAATACTTGGATAAGAGAAATTGACGGAGTTGCTTACTAGGGAGCGCAGGCTATATTTTAAAGATAAATGAATTATATAATGGAGAGTATTTTGAATAATTTAGTTAACATTTATCGAATCAACTTTTTAATCTTTTTTTATGATATTGAACGGGATAATATCGTGAAAACTTGCATGGTTTAGAAACCTCCTCGTAATACAGGGCTAAATTAGGATTGAAATAAATTTACCTTCCTAGTTAAGGAGGCTAAATTCCTATGTTTTATTTTAACGGTTAAGATAGGTTTTTTGGTCGACCCCGAAAAATTCTGAGTAATCCGCGAATAAAACATATTACGTATTACTTGGGAGGTTTAAGATTTTTTAGGTTTTGCTAATTTTCATCATAATTCTATTAGTAATTTCGCCGAGATAGTGGATCTTTATGTCCGGATCATGAAGAAAAGAGTTCGTTAGATTTAAAGAAAGCAAGAGGAATATATATTTCAAATCTTAAAGTATATATTCATTACGCCACGATACAAGTTACTTAGGATTCACATTGATTTATATTAGTTAAAACCAACTACTCGGAAACGGCGTTGAAAAAGTACTTATTTAAACCAGAAAAAGATTGAATTCTAAACCTAGTAATTTATTATTCTGTATAATGGAAAAATTTGAAACGTAACTATATGATTTATGATGAACAGCTTCTCGAAATGATATCGTATTCAAAAGAATAGTTCTCCAAATTAAATAAAAACCGTACCTCGTTTACAATTTCAACAGGCTATAAATGATTAGAACATTATTCTTCATTACGTTTGATTTTAGAACGTGAGGTTTAATAGGCCGCAGTCCTTGCACTACTTTAATAACACCTATGTTATAGGCCTGAAATTCAACCCGCCCACCGGGTTAAGATAACGCGTAAATTATAAAAGCAGTATAAAATAAAGAGACGACGTGCCCAAGTTTTTTAATCTATTTTTATTACTATAGAAAACGAGGTGATCATGGACTTATACATTAAGAAAACTTGAACTGCGGTTGGTTATACAAAGAAATTCGTTGAAACTCAAGCTTAGTTGTTGAATTACAACGATATATACCTTAAGGGAAGTCCGAAGGTTTTTGACGGGTTACTGAAGGCGAAACCACATCGGGCCTATCCCGCGTCCTAGATGTTATTGAATATAACATCAAGGGTTTTCAGTATGTCAAAATCAAGAATACCGTTACGAATAAGGCCCTCGTTAGCCCGTTAATATTATCAACCCCGAGTAATTGATTTTTTTTTCACTTCAATATCTTAATCAACTTGTCAAACTAATAAATAGCGAATGATCCGTCATAGATGGTTTACTTAATAACGGTTTCCAAAGGTTTTAGGCGCTTTTTATCTAGAGCAGTATAATCGGTGGAAATTACGGATTATAAAATCAATTCGCAGAGTAAGTTACGTGATTGTAGCCGTTTTTGATTATTAAGCTCAAATCTATTAATAACGAAGATCGTAAAATAAACCTTTGATTCGCCTATTATGAATTATCCGGGTAAAAAAAAAATATTTCGCGTTTTCCAATGGTATCCACATCAACAGGAGATACTCGTAAATATTTGATGTTTATATCGAATATATACAAAATATAATGGGACGAATCCTTGTCATATCTTACAATATGTTTTCCTTTAGCCTTTTATTATTTTCAATCGGTATTAAGCATATACTTCCATTATAATGATTATACTTAATACCCGTGAGTATATTGAAGGTGTCAAAGGGTTTATATCATCAAGAAGGTAGCAGAGGTGCTAAGTAAACAATATCGCAACCGTGCAATTAATAATCAAAAGCCGTGGGGATATTCAGATGTGTAGAATGAATACTTAGATTGACAACTGAAGAGCTATGAAGGAAATACTATCTATATGATGATGACTGTGTCCTTATATATCTGTGCCTACATAGAATCTTCAGTACTGGATCGTTTGGATCGCCTCGTTATACTAGCGATCCATCGGCTAATCATAACCCTCGGTTGCTTACATAAGAGATGTTTCCCGCTTGATGTGTTGGACATCAGGCTCTTAATGGTGCAGCTGACCGCTGGCCTGTTTCATGACCTGCAGTTAGTCCTTGGGTCATAACAATCTTGCTTCCTGAGCCCTACGTAGGCTGAAACCTCAAGATGGCTACCGCTAGCTCTGAATTTGAAGCCAACACCGATACTGCCAGAAAATAAGTGATCAAAGTCCTCGGACTCTTTTTTACTAAATATTACAATGAAGAGCTCTGAGAGTCTCATGTCGACAATGACTTAAGGAGAAACACCTGGTTAATTTAGTCGGCAGTTATATTATGTATTAACATAGTGGCGATAGACATGATCGCGGCTGTCGTAGTATTCGAAACTTTGGTTATGTCATAAATAATTAGACTATAGATATATGAAAGAGGCATTAAAAGGGTGTTAAGTTGAAACTCAAGAAATAATTAAAACGATGGGGGATTTCAGCTGTTAGAAGAGAGTTGTACCAAATTAATAGAAACCCTTTTTGTACTTCCCCAGATGAATGAATATCTTGAAGACCACAACCTAAAGGGAAAGGGTATTAAAAAACCTTAACGACCTAACACACGATTTACAGGACCTCCCCTCGATCCCTAGCTAAATTAAGCCTTTTTAAACGATAATGATAAGAAACCTATTGATATGGTCGGCAGCCCGGCACCTTTACATAATAGCGTGGAGTACATTTTTATTAGCGGCAGAAAGCGTAAAGTAGTTCTTGCTAATATCGTAAAACGAATTCACGTTAAAATTTAACTCAAGTTCATTAAAATCGATGATTCATTACTTTAAAAAAATTTAATACCTTATTTCCTCCCAGCTCATTGACCGTTAATTTTCCTAAAAGACTTTTTACGCTATGTTATTCTGCACTCACCAATACACTTGAAGGCTCTATTATAAGAATTTACCCTTTGGGCTAGGAGACCGATAATTACTCCTAATACTTTATCTCGAAAGTTTGAAGGTTAATACTATTAGGAAATACTATTAATGAACACTAGAATAACTATCATGACTTGCCACTAAAACCAGTTAAAATGGTTAACATTAACTACAAACTTTTTACAGACTTCGCCAAGATCCGAAACGATAAGAGAAAGATGAAGGGAATCTGAATAACCTCCTAAACATAAACATAATACCCTTTTTGAATATTTATAAGTGGATGGAGGTTCCCTATTTTTGTCTTTACTGTTACGGGCTAGTGCCTAGCTATTATTACCAGGAATCCAACTCTGGTAGGTCTACACGCTCCTTCGATACTCTAAAGCAGGGAGGAAGCCGCTTAAAGGTACGCCACTACACGTCACATGACTGGGGATAGGGTGGCATAAATTTAGCTCCATAACCGCTCCCAAGCCCGGACTTCTCTTTTCTTTCTTCTTTATCGAGGTTTAAATATAAAATTCGACTACCTTAAGTGACAGCTCCGGCCTTGGTACCTTAAAATATAAACCTTGATCTTTTCCTGGTGGTATTCTGGCTGTTTCCTAATGGCTATAGCCTAAAGCCATATCTTTATCCTCCGTCGCTCTGAATATAGACCCACAGTCCTTAGAGCAATTCCTTAACGCACGCGTAAAAAAACAGCTTTTAAACTTCTTAACGGCTTAATACGATTACTTTGCGACTTAACACGAATGCTTTATCGACGTTTTACGTATAGAACCTGTTAAGCGGGACCAAAAAGCTCGAGAATACGCTTTACACTTAAAATAATAGAATACTAACGCGTTAAACACATTAAAGAATATGATTCGACAGCTCAAAGCTTCCGGCACATCCACATCCTCAGGTTAACTTCCCTCCTAAAAGGTTTCCCACGTTACGAACGACGCCGTCATTATACCGTTCCCTACTACAGACCGCGCCGGCGACCCAGATAACGCCAACCAAATATTTTTCGACTCCGATTACGATAATTACGGCCCTTTCGACGGGCGTCAACCACCTAAACGTCATCCTTTTAACTAATCGGATAAGTTTTCTGATATTAAGCTATAATTCCCGGAATAGAAAGCTACAATAAAACGTAAATTACATCGAAAACAGAAATTTATCGAAAAAAAAAAATTTACTTTTACTTTATTTTCACATAATTAAAAGGACCCCTAAAAGCCGATATATAAAGTTCCTATGTCTGCGGAAGCGACGGCGGTACTAACGATTCTAACGCCTTTATAAATATGTTTTACACTCATCATTCCGACCCTAACACGTCTAAAATAGCTATTATTCGTTTTAAAAGTATAAAATAGGAAATTCATAAACGATTTTACGTTTCTTTAACGTTGAAAAAGATCTTTTCATAAAGAATGGTAACTTAGCCTGGGAATTCGCCGTTAAACACTCCATTTTAAAGAAAATTATGAATAATACATTTATTAATACATTACTCCCCCTTGACGTATTAGCTGATTATATTAAATAGAAAGTTCGCACTTAACGTATTAATGGATGCCTTTACAACCTCCGTACACATTACGACAAAACTAGTAATATTATTACCGAAGACGTTTCCCATTATAAAAATAACGGCGGTTGCGGGTCCGTTCGAAATAGCTAGGGCTATATTATTATAACTATCGTAAACGCCATCCGAACCTCTCCTAAACGGCGCGCCACCTAAGCTAACTAAGTAAAACTTTTCCGTCGTAAGGACCTCGGATTATATTTACGTTATGACGTGAACGGCTACCAGATCATTACCAATCCATGGGATCTAGCGTAATGTCCAATTGACTTTAACGTTAAAGCTGGTATCAAAATCCATTCCACTTCGGTCGAAAACTTTATCAACCTTAAAAAGAAAAAAGCGTAACTAATATATATAATCACATACAGGAGTGAATAAAATTTTAATTCGACTTAATAACTCCATCTTAACTTTCAAATTGCTTTCCATTTATAGTAAATTTACTTTACAACTCCATTCGTCTCATGCAAACTTTAATAAACATTGGTTATAAATATTATAACATTATGAATAAACAACTTATAAACTGCTTCAAGTTACCGCGTTTTATATTTCTCTACGATAACTCGGCAAAGTTACGTATTAAACGCCCGGTTTTCGTTTACGAATCATTTTCTTTTTAACCTTTTTCAACCTTGACCTTAATAATTACCATTACTGTATAAAAACTTTTATAGTTCCCTACTAATAATACGTCGTTATTTTAGACAAATCTTAAATACAATACTAACAAATTATTTAGTACGTCGTAAAATATTTGTTACTTTTCTGACGACCCAGTAACAATCGTATTTATAAGCGGGGGTTTACGTCCGTCCAAAAAGTGCTAGAATGGATCGGCGCCGCTATATTACACTTTATCCTACAACAATATCATAAAACCCGAGCCGTTACTATATAACTCATCGCTCTCTTCCTTAAAGACATTAACAAAATATTCGCCCCGAAATTACCCCTCACCGTTTACGATGAACTTCCCGCTTATCTTAAGGAATACAGCTTGTATTCAACGAAGCCCTTAATGATTAGTTACCCCTTTACGGCTTTAAAGCGAATTATAAAATCTTCTCTTATACCAATAACTAGGGCTAACCTCTGGAAGTACTGTAAGGTTCTTTTTACGACATATTACGTGAAAAACTCCTTATATTACGTAGAACGTTGACCGAACTACTTGATTATGGTTATATTCGAAGAAATAACTCTTTAACGAGCGCCATGAGTTTTTTTAAAAAAACCTAAAAGGACGTAACGATTTTATATCAACTACCGCTGGTTAAGTATTATGATGAAGGTAAATCATTCCCTGTTTTTCTTTATGAAACAACGTTTAAAAATATTTCGCAAGCTAAGTAACTTATAAAATTGAATATTAAAGCTATTTTTAACAATCTCCGTAATAAAAAGGAAAACAAATGAAAAACAGTATTTCGCACGAATTTTGGACTTTTCGAATAGCTTATTATTCCTTTTCCCCTTTTTAACCCCCCCGACTCCTTTTAACGGTATATTAACAATTTGTCACGCCTTTCGTATGATATTTTTTACTCTATTTACCATAACGGTTTGTTCAACTAATATATAACTAAAGTCAAGTAAATCTTTATTGGCTTAAACGCTGTAAGACATAACGTAAACATTTTAAAATACGAATTCAGCGTTTAAAATCCGTAATATCTCAAATTATTTATCGAAGCCCATATAGGTATTCGTATGAACCTAAAAAAGCTACGTATTGTTCATGAATAGGCAATTCCCATGACAGTTATAAATATTCAGAACTTTTTGAGGTTTAAAATTTTTTTTACTGTTATTTCATTTACAACTAATAGAATATCATCGGATTACTACTTCGACAAATACGTAAAAGTATTCCCTTTTGTTAGGGGTCTAAAAAAGTTGTTTTCGAACGGTGTAAGCTTAGCTTTTTCCCTGAACCCATACTCGCTTAATAAAACCCTAACCACGATACTTTCCTCGAAGATGACTATTCTAGTGAGGCCTTAAGAGGCTGCCTTGTTTAATGCGAAGACCACGGCAACCTACGCCTAATATTGTATTACTCCTGTCGCCAATCTCCCGCTAAATATTACTACGAAATTCACAGGAAAAAACTACTGGAAATTATAAACTGTTTAAAAGCATGGAACGTGAAGTTCTAGGGTATAACACGCCTGTTTACAATTTTGACTATAAAAACTTAAAATACTTTTTGACTATACGACGTTTTTTCGAATGAAAAGTCTGCTTGTTTAAGCACCTTTCGCAATTCTAATGTATATCAGCATATAATAAAGTAATAAATCATATGTAACCTGATACGTTATGACGACAAAATCAAGGTTTTTCCAAAGGCCTTTCGGATTCACGTTAATTAAGCTGAAAACTCCAATTATTACGCCCTAAATAGTTTACTTTCGAACCGCTCCCATGTACGTATATTTACCGGGTAACCGTCATCGGAAAATTGATTCTAAAAAGCCGTAAATTTTGGACCAACGTTAAACTTTAAATCTGGTAAGATACTGCTATTACATGCGATACCACCTACCCATAACTAATACGTACGATATGTATAAGCGACCGAAATTTCCTAACAGATATCAGTACCAACGACGACCGCACGTTAAATGTTTTAATTTTAGAATATTTCAAAAACGAAGATGGAACTTCAAAATTTCGCAACCGCATTTAGGTACCTGTCTATGAGCTGCTGATTACTGCGTTTATTTAAGTTACCTACGATTTACTAGTTACCGGTTACCTCAATCGCGACGTTATTATCGCTTTTATTTTCAAAACATATTTTTAACCTGGTTTTCATAACGTAATCCACTGCTATTTCCGTAAATACGACGTTTATGGCAGTATAACCTATTCGAAATACCGTCGAAAGGGGATTTAGAAACCCTTCCTTATATCTGAACGACTTTGAAGCAAAGTTTCATTGACTTTATAGTTAATTTACCCTAGAAATACGATAATAACTTACGTTACCATATATTTATTACGGATCATTCAAGTAACGGTATTATACTCTAGGATACAATTATGATAAATGTGAGGCTTATCTAAAGCCATTTTTAAATTACCATTACTACTTGTATGGGTTTTCGTGTACGCATTTTAACGGCTGTAGTTCAAATTGAATCAAAAGTATTTGAAAATGATTTTACGATTTAACTAAGGTAAAAACGCGTAAACATTGACTTTTACCACGAAACCAACGGCACGAGAGAAATTATAAATCAAAAGGTCCTTACATTTTTGCGTTTAAATGTCATTTATTAGTAACTCTACTTAATCCATTTACTACCAGGCTATTGATTGGCATTAAATAATTAGTATATGATAACTATCGGTATTCACCCGTTTTTTATAACCTAGAACTATTACGTCAATTTTATAGAACTAATATATCGTTTCCTTGTTCCGGTTACAACACTACTAGTAAATACTAAAAACTTTGTTTAACGGATCCGGAAAGTTACAAAATTCGTATGAGCCGTAATAACAACTACGTAATATCGTATAAAAAATCCGTTAATAAGCGACGCTCCCCCTCAAAACGTTTTGAAGTCAACAACAACGTTTAACTTTTCCTTGAAAACTATAGGCCAAACGAATTTTGAAAGATGATAGGTTAACTTTACAACAAATATTAAGTAACGCGTATAATCGACTCCTATATTATTCAACTTAATATACCGTGCGAAAATTATTTCCGATTTCATGTAAATTAACTCGTTCGAATCGTTTCGAATCTGTTCCCAAGATAACTAGATCGAAACTTTTCGTCGTAAACTGTAATTGTTAAAAAGGAAGACGGCGAGGTAAAAGCAGAATATCAAGTTAAAATGATATTACGGGTCCGTAACAAACTCCAAGTTGAATATACCCGACTTTATACCTAACCTAAACGGCAGGGTTTAATTAAGTAAATAGGTTATATATATCTAACGTAAAAGCCGTTCTTAACCTTTTCCAATACCGTGGTACCCGATACCTTCGAATCACGTTATAAACTAGTTAAATAAAACGATAGGCCCTTACGCCTAGCCCGCAAACGGATAGAAATTTTTACTTTACTTTACGAAAAATAGCAATGTATAAGCCGTTAATAAGCGAATACTCAATAAACGTATTAATATGGATAAAAAAGAAAGACGAACCATTATAGCCAGATTATATAAATACATCCTCAAAATCCTGGTCTATGTCCGTACCCAGCATTTTCTTACCTATCTTAACAAGATGGCTTAGTTTAGCATTTATATGACCTAGCTTAGCATTAATACGCTCTGAAACCTTGATAAGCTTTTGTATCACCTTTAATAACGTTCTCTAGCTACTCATTAATCGCGCCCTCCAAGTTTTTACCTAGCTACGATAAACTTACCCAAATACTACGTTTCTTATTTATTAACTGTATGGCTCGTAGGTGCCCATACTGTACGGGAGTAGCAGAGACAAAACCCACCCCGCCTCGGGTATTTACCTTACGCTACGTAGCGCAACGCACTTTTATAGCCTTTTTAGTGGCGATTACCTAAGTTTACAATTTTTTTAGCCGCTCGTTAATACCTAGAAAGTGGTTTATGAAACGTGGACTTACTTCGATCTTGAAAGTCGAATGCCAAATACGTTTGAGATAACTTCTTAACTGCCTTATTTTTATCAGGATTTAAGTTTTATGACGTATAAGTATAATTAAAACTACAACCTATATCTCTAAAAGAATAAAGGCGGCACTGTGCCCAAGTATCTAGCTACTTATTAGCAACTCACTCGTAGCTATTGGAACCACTTACCCCCAGTTTTTTTGGCATATTTTCTGGGATTATACGCCATCCTATCAACGCATTTGAAATATATGTATTTGCGGGTCCTATCTGGATACATATAGATAGCCTTTAACAAAGGAAAATTTATAATTATTAGGACGAACCAAGTAACTTCGGAGCATGTTACCTATATAGTAATAACTTTATCCACCTAGACGACGAATTAGAGATTTATCGTAACGATACGAAAGGACCATAGGGAGTACTAAGACTACGAAAAAAATATTTCAATAATAGCTAAGGGTATTTATACTACACAAAGAGAAATGGGTAAAGGTTAAAGAACGAAGGAAGTTTGACTTTTACAATTGTGAGTCTAAAGATTATTGATAGAGGGGGAGGGGGGGCCGCTAAAGCACCTTTCACGTAACATTGGCCTAGTACCTTCCACATGGAGTCGTACTGTTTTGAAAGGCTCGTTTTCCTTCCTTATACATGCGACGTTATGTACAATAACAAAAAAACGGGGGAAGGGACGACAGAGGTATCTTTAGGGGTAATGTTACAGGCTAATACCTAACTAGTATTACTAGGGATCCAACCCTAGTAATTCTACACGCTCATCAATACTCTAAAGCAGGGAAGAAGCCGCTCAAAGGAACGCTACCACACGTTACATAACTAGGGAGAGGGTTGCACCATTTTGACTCTATATTCGCTCCCTAGCCAAGACTCATCTTTTCCTTCTTCATCATCGATGTTTAAAGACAGAATTCGACCACCTTGAGCGATATATTATGGATAGAATCCGACCACCTTGAGCGATAGCTCCGGTCTTAGTTACTTAATATTTACACGTTATTCCCTAGAATTTTCATAAGGTTTATTAGGGACTATTACCTAACCTTTTTAACACGTGTAACCAACTTTCGCAAGGTTTACAATAGTATGAAAAGTTACTTCGGATATAACGTCCACCATATCTAATACCATATAAATTAGGTTACTACCAGGTGTATTATCATGATAGCAAAGAAGAAAATAAAGAAAGCACCGATAGATATGTTGAACCGATTTTTTAATAAGTTGATATTCTTCCAATAGGTAATAATAAAGGCACAAAGTGACGAAATTACACTTCACAAGTAGGTACGGGCAGCTGTTACGAGCGTTGGCGAATTCGAATACGCTTTATGACGCACAGATACCACTTAAGAAAGCTTTATAATCTAGGTACGTTCTACGTTAACAACTAAAATAACGCGTATTCCAAACTTGACGAATATATACCCGAAATCTGGCAACTTCCCCAATGTATAATAAAAAAAACTTTGCGGTAGACAATTACGTCGACCGAAAACACTGCAATTTTCACCCTCAATGTCTAATGTCTAACCCATCGACCCTATACTAAAGATAAAAGCCAGGTTAACGCTAATAAGATAAGAATTCCAACAGAATAACTAACAATAAAAACTATCATCGTAATAGTGGCAAAGAATATTAGTTTTATAATAAGTCAAACTATTAGTAAGCTCGTTACCCTCCCAACGAGCGTAACAACAACAAGGTAATGTATTATATACAATACCCTAATTCTTTAAAATAGAATTATTGTTGGAATACCTTGCCTGTGAATAGGCCTTTAGACATTGCAACGTTTTAGATTCGAATTGGTCGAATTAACAGTAGTATTTCAGTAGTTAAGTGGTAGATGTATTGTTTTAGGTTTGGCAAACCGCTATCCGTTCTGAACTGTAGTTTTTATGGCCAATTGCTGGTACTGTGCCCTAGTTTGAAGTGGGACTATACTACACTTTCCTTGCAGTTAATTACCCTAGGCTCACACAAAGCAATACATTTAATTTGCAGTTGGTATAGTTAACTCGACAGTAAGTCAAGTTAACCTACTGCACTATAAATACACTATTTCAATACTAAAGGCTTTTTAGTGTGTACGCGTACGCTAGTGTGGTTAACTAATCTTTTCCGACATGCTTTGAATTGCGACCGCGTTTACTAGCTATGCCCCTGTCGATTTTAATTGACCTTATTAAAATGTAACCATTTTTAAGTAAATAGATCCTAATTGCCGTTATTTATCCCACGGCTTCGAAGTCCGTCTTTTTGGATTCATATAAAAAGTTTTCCCACCATCAACCAATATAGTTATGTACTTTATCTCTACCAATTAAACAAGTTAGTATAATCAATTCCCTTATAATATTCCATTTTACTAATATGCCACTACCCGTATTCACGTAATTGAGGTTTTCTGGGCGGCCTATTAGCTTAGCCCTTTATACGTATAATTAGCCTATTATTATTTAAAAATATTTTAGTTGACTTGTTTGGCGATAAATTCGTGATACTATTACCAGGAATATCTTTTCCATCAATTTATCGAAAATACTAGATCCGCCTTCCTTCGTAAAGTTCGCAAAGTGTTATTACATCGATTATCAGTTGTTTTTCGTTGGTAGTTCAGAGTTCCAAAAAGCATTCGCATAGGCTTCTCATTTTCGTATAGATTACCACCGGAATTTACGGAATTCTAAGCTGCCTAGCAATCAAGTTTTGGGTTTCCTATAATGTTGTTTATATATTAAAGCTTGATATTATAATATAGATTTTAAAAGAAAATACACCTTGTGTAATCCTTTGGTATTTGATAAAAGTTTCGTAAATTAGGATATAGATAATGTTAAATTGGTTGTAAGTCTTGGCATTCATAATAAGGGTTATCAACAAGCCGATCTGTACAGAAAGATCGATGTTATTTGCGAAAGACTTATACGTAAAGATTATTAACTCTGCTTTCTACAAATCGATTGGAAATATTGGAATTTCTCGATCCAAATTTCGCATTTACCATTTAATCCTCAAATTAAGCCATATAATGACGTCGTTTATTAAATTTTGTAATTAAGTTACAATACAAGGTTTCAAAAGGATTCCGGTTGATTAAGAGTATCAACATAGCTGCCAAGAATACGCTATTCCAGGAATTAATAGACTTCAGCCGCGTTAATCCTATCGACTGGAGCCAAATCCATACTCTGATCCTTTTGACGAAACCTAGGGCCAGCATGAATATAAAGCACACGAATTAACAATCCGTTGAAATAAAATGAACTACCCAGCGCTAGCGTCGTTACCAGCCTAAAATTCCAAAACTTAAAATCCTTAATCGCCTGTTATTCCTATATTACAGAAATTGATATTTCGGTACAAAGGAAATAGTTAGTTAGTATATCTATCAGGCCGAAATAATTTTCGTACTTTACTAACAAGTATGAGTAATATATTTGAATCATAATATTAAGCCGTAATTAAAAGTTTCCCCCATAGGTTAGAAACTTATAGAGGTTTATTTTAGCCAATCCATATGAAATCTTCATGTGTTATACAACCGGTTTTCAAGCGAAAATAGGACGAAATATTTATAGCAATTCCAGTGGCATGATGCGCTATAAATCCATTGTTCACGAAGTATAGGTTTTTGTTATTTTACGGCTATTCAGGGTAAACTTTCCTTTAATCATAACAATAATTTTGCTATGAAAACGATCAGGAAACACTAGCTCATCTTTCAAATAGTTCACAATTTTGTAATGATCCTGCGTTTGATTTTATATCCATAGAATTAAAAGATTAGACGTTATTATTATGCGGTTGCCTCTTAGTTTTACTATTGACTTGAAAAATAATATTCGACTTGAAAATCGTTACTTTAAGGTTTAAAACGTTAAAATCTGCCTTCAACTCTAATTTATAACTCTTTCAATTAGTAAGTCGTTAATTCAAACCTTATATTTTCCTTAAAATATTCATCGAAAGTATTAATATTGCCTTATACTCAGAGGTTTAATATCATATCTTCGTAATCATATTTTTTATTTACCTAGATAATATTGTAAATACGACTTGGTTTATAATCTTTTTTAATGTTCCTTTTTTTTAGGGGTCGTTCGCGCCGCCAGAATTTTATTAATATGTCAATGATGGGTAAAGGATATTTATATTAATGATTTATTGAGTATAAGAGTCTTTATTGATTGTATTCATAATATCAGAATTAACTTTGATGATTCGAAAAAATACAGGATCATTAATATTTTTAACAACTACTCTATAATTAGAGATATCTAGGGTTTCATAAAGGCCCTTTCATTTTTACAGCTTCCGCTATATAAAGACTTTATCTTATAACAGTAAAGTAAGTACATTGTCGGTCAAGTTGAAAACCTTGGTATTATGTAAAATGATATATTCAGGAGAGTAATCATTATATTGGGGTATTTTTAGTAAAATATGATGATTGATTATAGAAGCTTCCAGATATGCACGCTACAAGTGATGGCTTAAAAGCCCTTACGTATATCCTACTACTCCAAACCAATCCATGCATTGCCGTTTGGTCTGGTATAGCCATTCCAGTACGATCCATATATAATGCACTTTGCGTCTTACAAGAGTGCAGCCTGTATCATGATACGTTATCGTGTACTCTGCAGGAGTGCACCTTATAATATAGTATACTGCCACCAGGCTTATATTTTCTATTTATAAGGGTATATAGTAATATTCCCACAGGCAATCTTTTCTTTTTTCCTTATATATACTCCGTACGCATAGCCCATTAGTAACAGTGTAATTGAGGTTACGAAGGTCCAAATCAGTAGGTTTTATCGTGATAATGTTGTTATAGTATTAATTGTACGATGTTCAAGTTAACAGTTTCCGTAGCTACAGTGTGATTAAAAGGGTTTGAATTAGCAAGTTAGGTTGTGTTTATTAAGGTCTAACCGCAGTAATAATTATAGTTCGAGCCTAATTTGCAAAGTTAAATGGGGGCGATATAGTTAGTAATATCGCTTTTTATAGTTTCTAACAGGGGTGATTAAGCAGTGGTTAATATGTAATCACGTATTATATCAGTATAAAAAGATGTATCGCCATAGATTCAGACAAACTTCCTTTTTTTTTTAAAAAAAAGGCGTGCAATGTAAGGCAATGCTAATTCCCATTTTGATTTAACTATTATTCCTATTAATTAAACCAAACCACATCCAAACCTTATCTCTATTCCCTTTCATTAAAACAAACCGATGCTAATTAGTAATAGGCGACAACCGGCGGTTTAGGGAGATAACAGCTACTGTTGTCGCCTGGAAACAGAGCCTGCGTATATACTACGTAGGCGAGTTAGATAACGTTATCACGCGTCACCGTGAGGAGGGTAAAGACCCCCTTACGCCTTTGCCTAAACGCATACGACCTAAGTCGCAGGGTCACATCCTTGCTAACGCCGGTGGCGTCAAAAGCAGTGGTATTGGTGGCGCTAGCATAAAGGGCGAAGGCGGCGGAAACGATAATGGAGACGCAATGGCGTCGCCCTTTCCTTTTAGTAATGGATCAGTGCCTTTCGGGCCGGGCCAGCGTTCCCGGCCATAATGCAGTACGTTAAAGGTAATATTATGGCTCTTCACAAAATATTTATTTAAAAGTGATAAAAGTAATGTAAATTATATGACATAATAAAAAAGTAAAATATCTAATAGTTTCAAAGCGTATAAGGAAAAGTATAACCGTATACAGGGGCGGTGCTAAATGGTAAAACTAAATAGGAAAAGAAACGAATAGAGAAATTCTGTGGGTGTTGGAACAATATTGACTGCTATTTTTATCAAGTCAATTGCAGTGTAGTCAGTCACCTTTACTTACAGTAAAGTTGACTGTATAGACTGCAAGTCAGTTGATTGTGGAGTGCCACATTCGGACTTGGGCAAGGGCCAAGCAATTGGCCCTACAAATTACTGCGCAGACCGGCTAGCGGTCTGCCAAAACCTAGAACACATCAATGAACAATATCAACGCAGCACCAGTTACTTCGACTACAGTGATTCGAATCGACTAAGTTGCAACGATAAAGGCCTACCAACAGTGGAGTCAAAGTGTTCAAAACAAAACGTAATATAATATTAGGACCGATTCGAAATAAAAAATTTAATGAAAAAAAAGAGCAAAAAAATTAGCAATGTTGAAATACATAAAATAAAGAGTAAACAAATATTGGTAGCAGCGTAAAATGGTAGGGTTAAACAGAGTCAAAATCAGATAACAGTGTGGATATATAATTTAGGACCGTTTCAAACCTTTAGGTCTAAAGTGCTATTGCGGCTTAGTTTCTTTTTGAAGTTGAGGGCTGGGTAGTAAAAGCGGTGTACACTTACATTGAGGTCTAGATACGTATAGGGTATATGGCCATTCCTCCTCTTGAAGTTGTGGTTCGGATACTTTACCTGGCACTTTTTGTCTTGGAAGATGAAGGCCTGATTGCTGAGTGAGCCCGGATTGTTGTGTTACAGCCGTTCCTTTTGGTATAACCAGAGTGGGTGTCGTGGTCGTAACCGCTCTTCAATTTTGTAAGCGGTTGGGATATTGTATTCGCGACCGCTTTTGAATTTTGTAAGCTGTTTGAAACAACGTATCCAGACCATTCTTTTCCTTAGGTTATGATATGAACTACGTATCCAAACCTTCATTTTTTCCACTTTTTCCATCGATTTCAATAGTTCTGTTTTCACTTCGCGGCGGGTGTTTAGCCTTGCCGAATGCCTTATCTCAATTTACGGTAGCTTATTTTGAATCTCAGTCCATCATCTTAAATAGGTGTTCCCACTGTCTCTTTGGGTAATATCATTTTATAAATCTCTCTTTAATTACTTTATCGTCTGTACAATTGGAATCTGCGTAAGTTAGGCCGTTGCTAACCGGGCTTTTACGATAAGATTGTTGTTTTAACCGGTCCTATTTATACCTTTGCTTCGTATTTGTTTTCGTAGTATTCTTGAAATTATACTATCGAATATTCGCTATTTGTCTGGCATCTAGTTTATAAAATCCTATTTACAATAGTCAAACAAGTGGCGTCCTTCAATTTCCTTATCAGCGTAGTTGAAAAATTATGTTAATAAAATATACATTTACCGTCTCAAGATTCAATTCCTACGCTAATACTTCGATTTTATTATTCCATAAGTTCAGATCCAAATCATTGAATATATTGCTACGAAAGGACGTATATATAACGAGGTACTCCTCATATGAATTAGGCTTTACCAAATACGTTACTCATGAATTTATTGTATATTCGGAAAGAGTAGTTTATATGTGGTTCTGGATAATTTTAATTTAGCATAATTTAAAGTTTGGTAATCTAATAAGCACAAAGTGAATAGAACAATTTAAGTAGTCGGAAGAAATCGTATTTGTTTTTACTAATACGAATTAATTTGGAACGATACGTAAATGAAACGTCACTACAAACTAGTTGAAAGTATGAGTTTAATTTGGTTAACGTTTAGTAATGTTACGCTAGATAAACAGCTGGAAAAACTTAAACTCCGTAGAAATTAAATTTAAAAATCGTGAGGTGAACGCGAAAAAAATAATGGGGTGAAAGAAGTACAAGGAAAAGAAGGTCAAGGATGTATAATTATAAGGAAGTACGTAATGTATTTCGGTATATAAATCACGTCTAGTAATCGGTCCGGATCAGTGTGTTTTGGCCGGTTTTATTAAAACTATCCCTTTGGATTCATATGCCGTAACTGCTTTTAAATTAAGGAAATGGATCGAATAATATATTACTAACCGTTTTTAAATTGAGGGAGTGGTTAGGATACAAATTTCGTAACCGTTTTTATGTTTTATAAGCGGGGTAGATTAACGAAAATTGAATAGGTCCCAACTAAAGGTTTCGAAACTTAGGGGTTTTGGATTAAATAGCGTTAAAAGTAATAAGACTATTTCCAAAAAGTATCCGAATACGTTTAAGAAGCGAATACAAGTTCCAAGTTAACGTAACAAGGCGTTTTAGTAAATAACGTATCAACTAATTAATAGTATCGTAGTAAAAGTGTTGTTTATATTACTTCAGATCTTATAGTATTATTACGCTTCGAGTTTATCGACACTTCGGCGTAATTGCGAATTCTCTTATAGGTTTTAGTAGTCGTAATAATAACATATAAATAGTTAAAAGCGCTACAATATCTCGCTATAAAATTACAAATTAAATTTATCTCTTTTTTTTTAAATACTTGTAATCGATCGTGTCAACAATTAATTAAGGTCTTTAAGGTGTGAAACCGGTGTTTTACGTAAAATAAAAAATTGAGAAGAATTGTCGTTATATTGGTTTAATTGTAGTAAAATATAATGATTGGTTTAAGAAGTATCCCGAAGTATACACCTCAGGTGAGGGCTTATAAGCCCTCACCAAGAGCGTATTACCCCAGAACAATCCATGCATAATGCACTTTGCGTCTTACAAGAGTCTAGCTACAGCTTGGTACGTTATTGTGTACTCTGCATGAATGTACCCTATAATAGAGTGCACTGCCACGAAGCCTATGTATACTATCTATGGGATTATATATTAATATCTACACAAGTCGATTGTTATAGGACTTTTTCAAGTATTAAGGGCATCGTTAACCTAAGGCTTTCCAATTTCTTCCTAAATTACATTTAAGATTTTCCATAAGTTATAACTCGTTTTTTGATACATATTTTGAGTGGAAATTTACTCGTTAGGTGTAAGTACGCTTTAAATACCAATAGCATTGATACTATGACGTTAAGTCCTATAATATCGTTTAATCCCTTTACCGCCGTTTTAATGCGTGTTTCCGAAACCGTAAAGCTTCCAATTTCTAGTGTCAGGATATTTTACGCTCAGCGTAGTAAGGTATATATCTTTTCGATCTTTTTAATACTTGAGTGGGTCTTATAGTCACTTATTTACACTACATACCCATTATCTTAGCATATTCCTGAAACTCAGCCGCCATAAAGTTGGTGCCGGTATCATAAACGACGTGTTTAAATACGCTTAGGTACGTGTTAAATTTCAACATTTTTAGTGTTTCCCCAATATACCTCTCCAAAATAACCGTTATAAATTTGGTTTCGTAAAGAGAGGTTGTGGAGTTAACGATGTTAAAAATAGGCCTGTTATCTCAATAAAATACATTAATAAAGAATTAACAGTTAAAGTCGTTATTGTCTTTTAATGTAAATTTAAATTTTAGGTAAGCTTAGAAATTTATTTGATAGTGCTAGCAATGCTTTTTCGTAGCCCTTCAGGAAACATATTCCCAATTTTCATATACTCTACCCATTTATGGGTATTATATAGCATATTATTGGCCATATTATGAAATCGTTGATGTATTTAGCGTATTTCCGATTCCATTAGGTTTAATACCAAGTTATGAGCGCTTTGAAAATGAATTATAAATACTTCTATTTTAAGATAAAAGGAAACTTTTATCCATTTTTAACTTGCTTTTCGGTATGAAAGTTAATGTTTACCCCAAGGGTCTTTATATCTCTTAAATGAAAAAATAAAGTGGAGAGGAACTTGAATATATAGAATCTAATCGACGATAAAATAACTTAAATTACTGTTAGGTCCAATGATAATATTTTTTTCCCTAATTCGAAGTCAATTTTATACCTACCAACATCGTAACGATTGATTTTAATTTCTATAATACTTTCATTCCGCAATAACCCATATTACGACTTACTTCTTATGAAATACTCTGCTATCCCTAAATTCAGTATAATACCACAAAAATTGGGGTCTGCATGACGATTACGAAAGATAAAGATATGTAATGTATTGAGCGCTAAATTAAGGTAAAGCCAAAGGTATATACCGCCTAAATAGTATAGAAAGATGTAATTAATTAATTACTAAAACGTACCGGAAAACGTATTTTTATATTGCTTCTTCTGCATAAGGGCATTATCTCCATTCATCAGCTTAACGCCTTCGAAGTCAGTGATTTAACTCAAATATACTTATTTGAAAGTGTAACGGCATTAAATATAATACATTAACTTTCTATCATTTCTTTCAGAAGAGGTGTTCTGAATTAAACAATAGCTAGACCTACTGCAAATACGACATATTTTGCTATTATTACGACGATAATATTTACAGTTGTCCAGTCCGCTTGAATCTTGGCTGTATTAGCACCAACGTAACTATTACCTCAAGTCTGTTATTGATAAACTAGAGCTTAAACGTTAAGGGCACCCGTAACCGTACTTGAGGCCAATGTAATTAACCACCGTACGGTATTCTATATCTATATCAAGGAAGTTGAAAGCTTAGGGATATGTTCCGAATGAATTTCGTATACGCGTTATTATAATTGCAAGAGACGAAAGAAGTTGGCTAAAAAAAAACATCGCAAATGACATTTAAATGTTTTAAGGCGTATTAGAATTCGCTAACACCTGTAATTACAATCCGTACCTACTCGCAAGGTGTGGTTTCGCTATCATTTACTTTCCTTACTAGTTTCTGGTACAATATCGACTTTTCAAACATATGGTTAAACACATATTTTAGTGTTTCCTCTTCTTCCTTCTTCGCCATTATCGTAATTTTTCACGTAGTAGCATAATTTATATAATGTTTGGAAAAATGAACGTTGCATTCGAAATATCTTCAAATATCGTCATAAACATCGCTAAATATATTAATTAGAATTACAAAGGTTACGTAATAGCCCTTCATATGCCAAGTTAATATATCGGGAAATATTGCGAAAAAAACAGGGGGGAATACCATCATTTACTTGCAAATATATAAAAAAAGCATTATTTTCGTATCGAAGCGGTTGTAGAACTTCCTGTTATACTTTTTTACGTCTCTCCAAATCTTAACGAAGATCGTTAAACGTTTGTAATTAATGTTAAACACCATAATAAAACTTGAGTGTATGTCGCGATAGTTATCCCAATATTTATTAATGTTCTATGGTAATTCAATCTTTGAAGACTCAAAAAGACGGTTTTAAGGGTAATTGCTAGTTGCTTAGCCCTAAAGATCAAGTACTGTAGTAAGACCTATAATGAGTTTTTGCGTAAAGGTAGCTTTGCTATATAAAGGCTTTTAAGTAACTTAGCCATTAACGAGCTATGAATTAATAGGGACTTAAAGGTTTTGGAAGACTTAACAATCTTATTCAACGAACGGGTTTAAAGCGCCAACGTCAATTACTCAAATGGCATTGGCAACTGTTGCTTTACTTATTATATGACCGCTAAAGATATACTTCTTGCTATTACATAAAGGTGCTAAATTTCTGAACAGGTCAATAGTTTCATTACCGCTAATTCGTAAAAAGGCTTAAATTAATTCATGGTAAAGCGGTCGTCCCTTATATCGCGTATAAAGGCGTTCAAGGTTTTTAACTCCCTTATGTTTTCCTCGAAAATCTTAAGGAGTAAGATCTTAAAAGGAGTTTTCCAGTTAAAACAGTTTATGAAATTCAGGGAAAAGGGGTAGTCCCTTAAATCGCATATAAAGGCGTCAAAGGTTTTTAACGCCCTTATGTTTTCCCTGAAAATATTAAGGGGTACGATATTAAAAGCAGTCTTCCCGCTAAAACAGTTTATAAAAGGTTTTAGCTATTCCTAATGAAATCTTTTCAGGAATGTAAATGCTATGAAGGGTAACCTCTTTCTTTAACTTTATCTTAGCCGTACGCTAGATTATCTTCCATATGTCAAGAATTTAGCCATTGGAAAATTGGCGAAAATCTTCAAAGGTACAGGAGCCCAGCTGTGGACTTTGTCGAAGTATACGTCGAAGATGTACTAGCCAACATAATGAGTCAGGTAAGCTTTAGTTAAGGTCTCGTCAACATCAGTAATCCGAAGCAATTCATTGTAATGTTTAACTAAAACTATTCTGAGGGCTTGAACGTTCTTCATATGATCTTGAATTAAAGTTATCTTGACGGTTTGGCTTGTGTAGGACTTAGTAACGTAACTTAAATTGTACTTAACAATTGAAAAGTGTAAGGACTTGGTGTTTTGGTATGAAGTTGTGTGTAAAATGAGTAACTTGTTAACTTAGCGTATCGTCGAGCGACGTGACTTTCTTTGCTTAACATGGTTTTTATTAGTATTTTCGTTCAACGTAGCAATATTCAGGATTAAATTGGTGTAGGGCAAGTGAAAAAAGTGATATAGTGGCAAAGGTCTTTGTGTAAAAGATATATTCGAAAATAGTTTGTTATTCTTGGTAAAAATCGAATTTTATTTGTTATTTAGCTGTAGGACAAAGTCGTTTTCATGAGAATATTAGCCTCCGCAGTAATACTCAATTATATGTTTACTAATTTGCTGAATTATAAGACCTCTAAACGTTAACCCCAACGACTTTAAAATGGATTTTTGGTAAAGATTTCTCAGTATTTTCGTTAGCCATATCGTCGTTATCTTTATGCTGTCGGGAAAACCGACGTAGTCTAAAAGTCTTCTCTTCTTAATGCCATAAAAGTCGACGCCACACAAGAGGCCTTTTGCAAAATTCGTTCCTTTACCTTGGTCTTTCACAAAAAATAACTACAAAATAGCTTTTCTTTTACTTGGCTTATATTTTCTTAACCAAATAAGCGCTTATCAGGGTTGTTAGGCTTTGCCGATCAATAGATCTTTAGCCGTTGCAACGTTGTTGATTCGAATTGATCGAAGTAATAGTATTATTATAGTAATCAAGTAGTGTATGTATTTTTCTAGGTTCGGTAGACCGCTAGCCGGTCTGAAAAGTAGTTTGTATGGTCAATTTTTTGCAGTGTGCCCTAGTATGAAGTCGGGCCAAACTGCATTTGACTTGCAGAAAATTACAGTGGGCCCCCAGAAAACAATACAATCAAGTTGTAGGTAGTATGTTCACCTTTACTGCAAATAAAGTTCACCTAACATACTTCGGATACTATTATTCTACCAATTTATTATATTATATTGTATAATTCATAGACAATATTGTAATTGACGGTAACGATATCCTTCAGTAAATTTAGTGGTATAATGATACTACTTATGACGCGGACTATTAATTAGGCGATCATGCCTTCTTATATTGTTTGGATGGTAAAGGCGTTTACCTCTATTTTAACCAAACCCCTAACCCTTTACATACTTTCAACCGTCACACTCGTTATATAGACTATACCTTTCAAAGAATTATTCCAGATATTAGGGTAATAAGGTACTTAAAAACAGGCTATTCGTAATATTTAAACTGAGAAAGGACAGCATTATAGTTTCTAAGATTCATCGTCACAATACCATTAAGGGTAAAGTTGGTTTCAGACTAAGTGAGAAAATATCGTTAATAAGGATAACGGTAATTTAAATTGCAATCAGGTCGATTATTTTTCATATTCTCAAATTTTTTACTCCTTTCCTTCTTTGCATGAAATATATCAAGAACTTCAGCGTTGATTTCGACGTTCATATCGACGAATAGGTTAAAAACTTCTAAAGGATTACTCTCGCCTTAGAATATAGGTACCTATTATTTAATATTTAAGGCTATTGGTTAATTGTATTGAACCTAATGAAATTGGAAAGACTTTAATTATACTAGAAATTTAACTACCCAGTTATTAATAGGTTATATAAAGTCCTAAAGGAGGTAGAGTATCAATATGTGCAATTCTCTATATTCAAAGCCGTCGAAAAACTTTATTACTACTGATGAATACATAACTACACTCATCAAATATTTAAATTTACATTAAAAAAAGATAAAGACTTTAACTTTGACATTTTTTTGGATTTGTTTTACTTGAAGAAAAAACCTGATTTTCATGTCGTTCATTCGGTATTTGGTTTAGATGGTCATTTTTAAAATCTCTTTGGGCAAAGGATACAGGGGAAACGTTAACAATGTTATTAATCAATACGTACCAAGATTTACCCGATATTTTCGTCCACGATATCAACACTAACTTTACGAAAATACATGTTTACAAAGAGGTGAAAAAAATGAATATTGACTATAAAAGGGTTTCTTTGAAGGTTTATTAATATATTAAAAAAGATTAAATTGGAATTCTCCCTATTTCGCCAAACGTATTTTATCCTTACGCTAATGATTTTAAGTCTTATAAAATTGGCTGTATGCGTTTAGATAACAGCAATGGGAATGAATGATACTGTTGATTTTGAAGGCTTAGTGACAAAGCTACTAGTCTTCAAAACGTACTTATGCCTAACAAGTTAATTTCCGCTATTGGTAAGTACCTCAACACTAGCGGTAGCTAATGATTACACATGGAAGAAATGAAAAAAGAATGAGCACGTCTTCAAGTTAATGACAACATTAAAATTAATAACGGCCCTACGACAATCGATGTATTCGTTTTGCCGTTATGAAGTAAAGTCCTCATGTAACGGAAGTCGGTCAAATAGGAGGGCCTATATAAAACCTTAAGTACCACTAACTTCAAAGAAGTTGTTAAAATAACAAACTGTTTTATATATTTCTATAATACCAAAGTTAAGTCTTCTAGTAGTACTACTAATAATAAGAGCTTATAAGTTAAACTACCGATTTAATATGAGTCCATTTTATCTTTAATTGTTAATATAATAAAAAGTCGTCATCGAAGATAACTCTCGAAAGAGTGGAATGGCTAAACCACGGAATGAATTCCGGGTCAGATCTAGAATGTTTCTTAAGTTAGCATAAAAGAGGGGAATAATGAAGACTTGGTACTAAATCTTCGAATAAAAAGCATTATTAGGACTTTTGGCGAACTCTTTCAAAAAAGCGACAGGGTCGCGATTAATAGTCTATAATACTAAGATTCGTTATATTCGTATTAAATGACGACTTAAACCTTTAAAACACAAACATTACGATTTTTGGGACGAAAATCATCTATAAAGCTGAGGGTAAAATTACGGAGAAGCTGTACAAAATATTACTCCTCATTGCTTAAAAATACGACGATAAAAGTAAAGACTGGATATTTTCGCAGTCACCAACGATTTAAAAGATAATTTGACGTTTAGTAGTCGCTTCCGTAACAGGTTTGTTTGCAAAAATTAAAGGTAAGTATATACTCAATTGCTGAGATATAACGTAAACATATTTTTAATTATTAACCAACCTAAACCAGATCGTTTTGCCAAAGTTGTCGTAGTAATTCCGTGTCATCTACCCTTTAAAGATGGTGATACTATATATCAAGCCATTATACGAATTGGTTTAAACAGGTGTCCACTAATGCATAACTCATTAATCGTATTTTAAATCACGGATAGGTAGAAATTCTTTACTATGTAACCCATGTTTACAGGTGATGTAAGATAAGCAATTCGGCCTAATTTGTTTAAAAATTAACTATATCATTTTTGTTGAAACGGTAAGTTTTGTATTATCAGAATGATAATCGATTAAAGACTTTCAGTCATATAATTATAAACCGGTTACGAAGTTTTCAGGGGATTACCAATTTGATTTCAATAGATCGTTAATCCGTATGCGTGTTATTAATGCCGGCTTTAGATTTCTCCAAAATGGGCAAGGCACTAATTTATCTATAAAAACGAAATTAATGTAGCTAAGGCTTAAAGGTATCCATCACAACGTACACGTAGCAGTTATATTTCCAATTTATTGAAACAAAAGGATTTTCACGATCAATTTATATTAATATCAGTATGAAACCCATAATTGGCGATTTTAACCATCTAAATATGAGGTTTTAGTGGCAAATACGGAATCTGGATTGTGTGATGAATATAATCTTTACGATTTGTCGAAGATGAACGGGATATTTTTTTAAATGTATTTTTCTATAAATAATACAAACTGATTTGTCTAGGTAGTCTTTTAAGTAATCCTAGTTAATGATGAGAGAAGGAAGAATTGATTTAGTATCATAGGTATCATAATTTACGAAATATTAATTAAATATAAAATGATTATATGAAGTATATTAGTTTCGATAGTTGACCAAACAATGGAAAGCTTTAATGTATATCCAAAATTATAGAAAACCCCTAACTCTTTTACCAGACAGTCAAAAATTCCTCGTATTTCGGTGGTAACTTATACCGACTCGAATAGCTTATTCGAATGCCTTTTCAAATTTAGAACCACTATCGAAACACACCTTATAATTGATGTAATAACACTTTGTAAAACCTACAAAATGAGGAATACCAAGGTGTTCCGGAAGGTGAACGGAAAACGCAATCCTATTAATACCATACATAATTTATTGCAAAGAAGGCCTTTTAGAAGTTTGAAACTAGCAACATGCTAATTATACGTATCGAGACCTACGTTAGTAGGTCGCTGGGTAAGGCTAAATTAAGCAACGTCGGTAAGGAATATGCCAGCAAAATAAAAGACTGTTGGGGGATTAACGATAGCAACCTGTTCAACTAACACAGCTAAAGTAGAGTTTTACATAGGTTTATAGCGGAAAATTCATTTCTAGGGGTTAATAAAGTCGAATTCGAAGCCGTAGGGCAACTAAAGGAAATGAGGGTTAATTTTACTGCAAATTGATGTAATTCAATATGAAATTTTGTTAGAATTTTCAGTAGTTTGGCTAATTAACAAGTTCGCGGTTTAATGTTTACCTGAAAATATTTTTTAACCATACTGGCGTACGCGCACAAACTAAAAAGTTGTTAGTATTGGAATAATAGTATTTGTAATAAAGTAGGTCAACTTTACTAATAGTAAAGTTAACTATAGTGACTGTAAGTTAAGTGTATTGTTTTTTCGCGGTCCTACCATATTGCAGCAAAGCAAGTACAATATGCGCCTACTTCATACTATGGCATAGGCCAAGCAATTAGCTCGACAAATTACTGTGGAGACCGGCTAGCGGTCTGCCAAACCTAGAACAATGCATCCACCACTTGACCTTACCATACTACTGTTACTTTGACCAAACTAATCGACAACGTTGCAACTTCTAAAGTCATACCAACAAATATCTTGATTGAAAACCATGTTTTTTACACAAAAAAAAAAGATATTGATTTTACCATATTTATTGATAGTGCCCTCCGTTACGTGTGATTAGTCTTGCTAAGTTTACGCGAACAAATACTTGCTACGCATTTTTTACCTGTTTTCCCAGTTTCAAATCGAAATCTCCAAAGTCATGAAGAAGTAAATGTTAATGTAAACTAAAATTATGCCAATCGACGTATACTTATCTATATATGGATAAAACGTTATTGCAACCCTCACAACCTAAATTGTTGCGTTTTTAAAAGTTATTCAACCTTTCCATTGCAACGGTAATGACTGATAGTTGAAGGTATCAAATAATCCTTGTAATATTTAATTATGTAAGGAGAAATTCATAGAATGATACTTCAACTTTGGTTTCATATACCCAACCAGATAACCAAAATATGCGGGTTCGGCGAGAGATTACGCCCTCAAAACTTGAAAAACAAAATTTTAATATTGGAATGATTACAGACCACTTCCATAGGTTTACATTGATTAAACGGTTGCGTTTAGGAAAAAAGGTAGTAAATGCATTTATATTTCGGAACACTAGTTATAAGGAATACGAATTTTTGGTGAAATAATTAATACTATGACGATAATGACAAAGCTTATGGTTCAAAAAACCTCTGAAGACTAGTCCCAATGAATCCAATATTTACTTCACTAAAATAGACCGCGTGATCAAATTTAATTACATTAGAATACGTTATTATTTTATGAGTAAAAATATGGTATAACCTGTATTTTCCGTTCGAGTTTTTAGGATTATTGATTTCGTGGTTTTTAATATTATTTTCGTTTTGTTGCGTATCCCTCTCTTCTCGGATTTTACTTTGAAAATGATGATCCGAATTATTTTGGCCCAAGAAAACGTCAATAAATGAGATCTTAACATTCATAACCCCGATTCTTATTATACAGTATATGGAACCCTTAACCTTTATAAGAGGCCCGCCGTATGAGAAAAGGCTTCTTTTTATCCAATCGGTTAGTTATCACAAGGGATTATATATATTGCGGCCAGAGCAAGATTTTCGAAGATTATTAAAGCTAAACCTAAATTTACTGAATGCTTAACAATCGAGACGTAATTCATCTTGAGGAGCATTACCAGAGCTGTTTATAATAAGGAGAATCTAACTTTAAATAGGATTACATTTATATATTAATTAGAGCTTCCATCGCTTTCTTATACTCTTTCAAATTAAGAAAATTAACAGGCTTCAAAAATTGGAAGGACTGAAGAGATACAATAACTATCACCTTTTCAGTCTTAATCAATATTAATGTTTTGGAATGATGAATACGCTTATGCCATATATATATAGGGAGATAAAACGTTTCCGAATACTAAAGAAAAAAATGGGTTTTAAAATTCTCCGGGAAAAAATAGGTAAAAAAAAAACATATATTGAATTTTATATATTAATTATATAAAAAAATTTATCCACATTATTATAGTATAGTAAACTTGATACAAAGGTTATGATAACGACCAAGTTTTATATAATGTTAACCGGCCTACTACTTTTCTTTATCAATTCTAGTTTAGGAGAGATTCGCTTTTACATATAGAGGCCAATGCGAATTGCTTTTATCGATTCGGCTCCGAGTTTTTTTCTTACGTTAGAAAAAGGGTGTACCTTACAGTAATCTAATTATTTTGAATTGTGAAAGTGTACTTTTATAATGACGTATTAAAGAAATGTATATAATTAACGAATACCGCGGTGAATTTATCAACAATATATGAATGGAAAATTATGATTCATTTCTCGAGTTTCAAAGTATTATTGGTGAAAACTTGAATCTTTTTATATTTAATAGAGCGAAATCAACTCGGGGTAATCCATACTTTGAAATTGTACTAGATATCCCGTTTCTAATAATAGATATATAATTGAATGGTAGAGTAAAGGTTTTTATATATCGTTTCAAATACGTTTTCTATTAAAATTTTATTACCATTACCATAACTACTACAATAATTAAAATAATAAAAATGAAAACTTTTATGACAAGGTTTAAATAATAGCTGATTTCATACTCGGGTTTTATACATTATCTCTTTCGCGTATTAAAATACTGCAAACCAATTCATTAAGATTCAGCGATCTTATCGTTATAAAAGCGACTTTTTTACCTCTCGTTTTCGATATTGCCATCGAGTAATAATATATATATTTATAAGAGCATTCGCCCAGTTATATACTCTCGCTTTATATAGGTAAGCAAATCCGATACAACACTTATTGAAACTAGAAAGTTATGTACTTTGAATATAAACCAGACACGTCATTATGTAAGTAAAATGGACGCTATTCGACCACCAAACGTTTGGTTTATCAAATGTTGATATTTCCTAGTGAAAGTGTAATAGAACCACGCGGATTGATAATAAACTAAATTGAAACCAGCTGTCAACTTCACGAAAGTATATGAAATTATTGATTGGTAATAGTTTCCTTTTTTGTTTCAACCCTCTTTCCTTAAGATAATCAGGTAACTTGTTTTCATCACCTGTTAATCAACCGAAAGTGTTCAACATGATAGCTTTCATAGATTCATGATTATGACCAACATTACCAACAACTTTCTGGATGATTACGATGAATTTAAATGAAACATTTCTTCACAATTTAACATTTTTAACGACGAGTTTGTCTATAATACTATCGGTATTCAGAATATAATGTGATGAGGCTGGGACAAAGCTATTGCGTAATGCGGTCTGATGCTGTCTATAATTATCAATGTAGACAGGAGGAAGAAACCCCTGTTAAGAAGCTGTTATATAGCTAGAAAAAAGGGATGGCCCGGTTATGTGACAGGTGTAAAGGCAAACTCAGGAGAAGCTTTAGAGTGTCGTAGGAGTATGATAACCGTTAGGGTTACATCTTCAATCTGATATAAACTTTCTTGATATGGGCTCACGAACCACCTTGTTAAGAAAGGTTAGGGGCTTACAGTATAAACCCTAAAAGTGCCCACCTTCGAGAAAAATTTCAAGTCCAGCCGCTATCAACTCCATCACTTTACATGCACCCCGTTTCACCACTATATCACTAATCGGCTCTGTCACCATTTTAATATTTTCCGGCGACCCCTTTTTGTCTATGAAGATCGTCGTCGGCCTGGCGCACCGCCCGAAAAGCAGTGCATCCAGAGAATAGCCCTCACAACCAACGATTCTGTCCCTCGTTACTTCTGTCAACGTGACCCTTAGGACTTTCATTACGGCGCAATCAAAAGTCTGATTTATTTTGCGTTTCAAGGTTTTTGAAGCCTTTGTTATAGACGCTCGCACTTTACAGCTCCATTTATCTTTTTATATATTTATTTTTGAGCTGTCACCACCTACCGTTGCCCCGTCCGCTCAGCAAGGTTTTCGCTTTCTACTACCCCTTTGATAATTAACTGTCCAAAGAAAACTTCTGTCGTCACACCACCCGCTCAGCGGTGTACCCTATTCCACGTTCTTTTACACACCTTGAGTTCGCGGCCCGTGGGAAAAAGGTGGCTCGCACACGAGCTACTTATTACGGGCCTTCGACCACGATATATTTATTTTATAAGCCCTCCACTCTTTCAGGGGTGTCAGATCTTCGATACGCGAAGGCGTCGAACCGGAACTGAGATAGCGGCATAGTACAACCTGGCCAATGCTACATTTTTTCCGCCCTCACAGGATACTAAACTATAAGATAACTTAAGGCCTTAATTGGAAGGTTAATCTAAGGTCCCGTTTCCCATTCAAGGTTTTATTTGATAATGTATTCCATAGGCAAGGGCATTATTTTTTCTTCATATTATAGGTATAGTAGGTTACAAATTAATATGCGATACATTTATTAGTGAATAGTCTTTTCCAGCCAGATAAATAATATCAATATGAATACGATCCACATTTGTCATAGAAAAAGGAATATTTATGAAACGGGGACGAATATAGTTGATATAAAGCCCCCTTGGCAGGTATTCAACAACTACATATAGCGTGAGGTTTTGAAATAAGGTATAGGTGTGAGGAATACAATCTTAATCTATATACTTATACTATACTAAATGTGGTAGTTTGTTCAACAGGTGAAATAGTATAACCTAAAAATGGTGAAGTAAATAATGTGGTAGCTGTGTAAGATGAAGTCGTCAAGTTGCAAGCTTTTTCGCCGGCATATATAACGTGAAAATAGTGAGGGTCACAGTATACTGACTATATAGTAGGCACTACCCGGAGATATTAAATTAAGAAAACAAACCGTTAGGGTTAAGTTCCTGGTAGTTATTTACCTAGGCATCAGTTTGTGATATTACCCCCAGCTCACCCTCAAAGCGTCTCTTTTCGGCGTCTTATAAAAGGTGGTAAAAGGCGATGGCGATGTATAAAGTTTACTTTCTTGCCGGAAATCCTTCCGCAAGGTGCGTTGTAGTTGCTTACGAGCGGCTTAGAATATTATAGCAGCGTAAGGCAGGTTTCTGCTGTCAATCGTTTCAGTATATCGTAAAAGGTGATGGCTCTAGTTTACTATCGGCATTTCTATAAACAGTCTCCATAGGCCCTGATAAATTTGAAATTTTCCTTTCGTTTATAAATTCTGTGGATATTACTATATACCTTCATAGATAGTATACATAGGCCAAGTCGCAGTGCACTGTATTGTAAGGTGCCTTCTTGCAGTGTCCACTATAACGTGTCACGCTGCAGGCTGCACTCTTGCAAGATGAAAAGTTGATCATGTATGGAACGGTCTGGATGGTTATTTCAAACCGCACAGCAATGCATGGAGAAGTCTGGAATGGGTATTCCAGAGTGTACGGCAAAAGGACCACTACCCAGATGGGAGGTTATAAACCTCCCATCCGTAGAGTACACTTTCTGAAATACTTTTTCTAACATAGATCCATTATTTATTATAATAACAATCTTATAATTACTCTTTCACTCGGTTACTTTCACGTGAAAAAGTAAAGACCTTACCGAAGCTAATTAGTAGCCGACTTAGTTGATTTTTAATAGCTTAGGAAAAAAGATACAAACACAAGTTAAATACTTACAACGGCATGTTATACCTTTCCCGACTATTTGTGTTTTAACATTACGTTTTTATGAGAAATATACGGGATATGTATAAAGATTGTAAAAGCTAAATAACTTTTAAAAGGATAATTATGATACGATATTATCAACCCTTTTATAGCGTTTTATTTTTGAACAGGCCAGCAACTCTATCATTACCCCTTATTTGGCACTTTAAGGGACCCGATAATTTCTTAAAGGTCTTCCTATCACGTACCAGGCCACGTAAACCAAATTACCAATTTTAGAACTTTTTCTTCAAATCCGTTCAATTTAAAATCAATAATTGACACAGCTCGTAAAACAAACGAGCGGTTACGAATTCATCAATCAAACCACTTATTTAATTTAAAAGTGATTACAAATACATTATCAAAGTCACTCGTCATTAAAAGAGCGGCTACGATACGAAAATCCGGATCATTCACTAAACGCAAAATAAAACCTTTATACCAGACCCTATACTATATCTCCCTATACTTATATTTCCTTTATATTATTCTTTTTATACTTCCTTTGTCTTTTTCCCTTTTTTTCGTTGGTTTTCTATGTTTTCAATTTTGTTTTTCCTACGTTTAAGTTTTCTTTACCGCTTAGCTAACGTAATATTACTAAATATCAATGATATTCATTTCCAACGTTTAAGTAGTTTGAGGTTACATTTTATTTCCTTACATTTTAAATTTTTTTTGTATTAATAAATGTTCGTGGCCTTACTTCGATTGTTTTCATTGTTTTATTTACTTTATATATGGCGAACCACCTTAAACTCAGAAATTGAATTGTACCTAAATTTAATCACGGTATGAAACCATTAATGTACACCGCTATAATATGCCATATATACGTAGGAATATTCACCCTTAACGTCCCAAAGAAACTTATAGTTATAACCCTGACAATAACGATACTGGAGGAATTGAATTCTTTTTTTCACATCCAAATCGACTATATTGGAATTAAAAAAGCCATAATATACGAAATGGATTCGTGCCCTGGGGATAACATTATCGATATACTAATTAAGTAATTTAACCTATGTACGGCATATAAATATTTTTTTGCCGTTATATTTCGTTATTGGCATGAAAAAAAAATGAAAGACATGATATCCTAGATAATTTGTAAAAACTATGTTTAAACCAAAAGCTAGGTATGTAGGAAATGAAAAACCTCTTTATTACTAAAGCTGTACTAATTCACTTGAAAATTAGAGATATTAAAACCTTAGTAAATAGAAATAGAAATTTTTCAAAAGCCTTCTTCAAAAAAGTACGACTAGTCGATTTATCAAACTCAAAGAATAAGAATGTATGCCAAACAGAATTTGTAAAATGGTATTATCTATCGAAATATAATAGAAAGATGGTGAAGTATGTAGAGACAAAATGACGAAGTATACGATTACAAAACATGGTACTACAAGAAGAGAAAGTGTTAAGAGCTTATTTTGAAACGCGTTTTTCGAAGGGAAAAAAGGTTAGGAACTTGATTAGGGGAATGAATCTCGTAATAAAAAAGTTATAAGAAAATAAAAGGAAAAAAAGTTATAAATACATAATTTAGGTAGCAACTTTAAGAGAAAAAATGACTGGATACGTAATCTGGCCCGTAACCGAGAAAGAAAGAAAATCGAGGAGGATAATCCTTACCTAGCTTTAAAGAGGTAAAGGGCTGTAAAAGAAAGAATCACAAATAAATGATCGAAACCGTAAATTTAAGAAAAGGAGAAGCTAAAGAAGAAACTAGTATAAGATTTAAACCGTTCTTAAATTTAAAAAGAGATTACGACTGAAATATCCACTTTACCTATACTAGTAAGATAGTCTTCAATATATTCTTCCGAGCCGCAAATTCATATGAATAAATAGATAAATACATTTTTTAAGACGCATACTTAAAAGGGAAAAGACTTACAAATAATATTATAAACTAAATATTAATACAATAGTGAGTTTCCTTAATTATTTAGTCTTTGACTTTAGAATCAGAACGAGTCGTAATAGTATATCAAAACGCAATATAGGAAATAAAACGGGTTAAAGAACAACGAACGTTTAGGTTATCGCATTTAAAATACCTCCTACAGCTTTAATAAACGGATTTAAAATATTTATCTTGCTATAAAACGCTTCAAAAGCCATATGAAGGCTCTTTTGGCAATGGTAAATTACTTAAGGCATATTTGTATCGTTTTTATCTATATTAAACGTTTAGGAATACGTGTTAATACCGGATTGACCTACGTTAAACGTTTTAGTTTCCGTATTGAAAACCTAGACCGTATTTTTGATAAATATTCAACTAAAAATATTTTGAAGGAAGTTAGGTAATTTAAATCTTAATAATAAATACGTTATTTTTTACCATAGCCGTAAACGTTTTATGACCCTAATACACTATAATACGACTTTTGCCGGTTTAAAGCGGCCGACATCCATTTTACGTACCTCTTCCAACTTTTACCACGATATATAACTTGGATTTATACTAGACCTACCAATTTTCCTCTATTTAACCCCACCATTTCGCGCCGCTTCCGATATTTTTTCCCTTTTTGTTTTATATCCACCTTGCCAAATTTTCTATTCTTTTTCCTTTTCTTTTTGGATTTACTATTTCGCGCCGTACCTCATTCCCGTTCCTCTCTTCGAATATACGACTTAGCACCGAATTTAACATATTTTTACGTTTATTTTACATATTTGTGCCTTGATAAATATTTTATTTTTTATCCCCCATTATGTTGATATCTGATATCGTATCTATTTGAACACGTTATCTTTCTTTGTTTTCTATATTCAAAATTCCATTCATCATGTATAAATAATTGGTTTGTATCAAGTAATAATATTACTATGTAACGTATTATACTATAGTGGGATGTGCCGGCTCAGCCCGAAAATAAGTTATCTATTACTCAAAGGAAAGGGAAAGAGCGACATTGTCACGTCCCTACAATCCTGTCTGTTACGCTTCCCTTTTTGTCAGCGTTTCCGCCATTATAGCTATAAACATTATTAACGCCAGCCTGGTCATGGCCCTACGACTTAGATCGCATACCTTTAGGAAAGAACGTAAAAAAGTCTTTACTCTCTTTATAACGACACGTGATGACGTTGTTAAACTCGCCTACGTAATATATAAATAAGCTCTATTATTAAGCGTTAGTAGCGACCGCCGACTTTTTGGTCCACCGGTTGGCATTTATTACTAATTATTATCGACTTATTTTCATTATTTACGACCGAGGTTCTTTTTTAAAGCGTATCAGATATTTTTTTTCTTCATTTAGTTTTGGGAAATCGGTTGAAATTTTATATTAAGCTAGCAAACGCGTAACATAGCTTCGGCTTACGGTTTTAGGATTGAAAGAACCATGGAGTATTCCTAACCAGTTTGTTTATAACGGTAATAATAAGCTAAACTACCTCCTTCTTTATAGTAATCTCTAGGGGATTTACCCGCGGCCGTAAAAGCGATATATGTTACGTAAGGTGATTTATTAGCGGACCAGAACTACGAACAATAGTACGCTGTTATAATACATTACGCTTTAAAAAGACCTTGCGATGTACGCTGGCGATGTGGAGCTCGAGGCGAAGAAATAAGTTCGTTTTGTGTTCCTCATCTAAAAAAATATTAAAAGAATTAATAATGATGATTTAGTGTATACAAACCTTAGGGTAATTGTGTTAAATTACACTTATAACATAATAGGGCCCCTGTGAGTAAGAGGGGTTTAAACTGTAGGGCAAAGGTAAGTTTTACGACTTTAGAAAATTTTCGCTCCTCCCCTTAAGAATTGGAAAATGGAAAGTGAAGGGAGGAGAAGATGGTAGTGTAACGACGACGGGAAACAGAGTTATGACGGCGGCAAAGAAAGGCGAAACCGAGGCGACGGCAGCGAGGTTTAACGGGGCCGAAGGGGTAACGGCGACGGGCGGGGTAGTAAAGATAAAGGGGATTATACCCGACAAGGGCGGGCTATTAGTAATGGTGGTGGCGGTGGTTACGGTGGCGGCGGTTACGGTGGCGGCGGTTACGGTGGCAGCGTCGCGGCAGCGATTTCGCATTGAACGACGTTGATTCGTCTTATTTTTACGTGACATTTATTTAAGGGAAAGGTAAGTATATGGATATTGTTTAAATAGCTTACCCATTAAAGCGTTTTTGTTTAATAAACTCGGATAAAGGTTAAATTGAAATAGAAATCAATATTATCTTCAATTATTCGTTTAAAAAGTAAGAAAAAAGAATATTAACTTCAATTAATAACGATATATCTTTTATATTTACTTAATAAGTAATGGCGTATTTATCCTCATTCAATTACCCTACGTAATCATAATCTCGTTGAAAATAGTAAAAGACGTTATTAATGATTGTATCACCCCTAATTAGTTAAATTATTTAGGCCTAAATCATAATTATCACTCTGGCCAGCAATTACTAATTCGAACTTTTATAATAGGTACCGCAAATATATTATTATTACAAATCATATTTATTTGGAGCTTTGTAATAAGTACCATGATTATATTATCATTATTATTATGTTACGTAAATATATTCTTTCCAATTAAATTATTGTTATTGAATTATAGGTATTTCATGAAAAAAAAAAAGAATTTCCTGTATCAATATTAGTATATACCCCTATCGATAATAATTATAGATTATGTAGTGCTTGGTTTTATTGTAAGGTACCTTTTTATAATGTATACTATAACGAGTTACATTATATATTAAATTTTTGTAAGATGTACAAGATATTATATAATAAGCGATTGGAAATACCCATTATAAGCCGTATATCAATGTGTAGAGTGATTTGGAATAGTCATTTCAGACAGTAAGACAATATATGGAACGATTGGGAATCGGTAATCCAAAACATACGGTAAAGGGGCCATTACCCGGATATAAGTTTTCAAACTCTTATCTATCACGTATACACTTTTAAATATCTTTTCCAATATAAACTTATATTTAATGATAATACTACTTGTTGAAATAATTTTTTATTGTTTAAATTTTACGTTAAGAGATTAAGAATTTACTGAAATTATTGAGTAGCCGACCCAATCGATTTAAAATCGCTTAAGAACTAATAGAAAAATATAAGTTCAATATTTATAATGGGATATTATAATGAGTTTTAATACTTGTATTCTAAAAATACGGTTTTATAAAAATCATATGGGATATATATAAATATTGTGAAAGTTAAGCAATTTTAAAAGGGACAACTTTAATACCATATTATTAATTTCTATGTGCTTTGTTATTTTTAAGAGTCTCGGCTCGTTATTACTCAACTTCACTGGGTGGTCTGACTGATTCGGGTTCTTATTAAAGAGCCTTTCATTACAGACCATATTATATTAGCCAAATTACCCAGTTTCGAAGTCTGCATAGAATCCCGTCCGATTTAAAATAAATAATTTATACCGCCTATAAAATACTAGAACGGTTATGAATATAGTATCAAAACTGTTTCTTCAACTTAAAAACGATTACGAATACATTATCTGAAACGTTAGCTTCTATGAAAACGGTACGATACGATAACTCGAATAGCTTAACAAATACGAAATAAAACCTATATATTGAATCATATACTATATCTTTTTATACCTCTATTCAACTTTCCTCATTCGTTTTCTAATATTTTCTACCTTTTTCGCTTTTCAATGATTATCCTATGTGTTTTTAATTGATTTTTACGTCTTGTAATGTTTTGATAATCATTTGATTTACTTAAAGGTACTAAGAATCAATGAAACTCATTAAAAAAACTTAATTAGTTCATGATTATATTATATTTATATATCATTTGAAATTTCGTTTTATGGGTAAACTTTCATAACCTTGATTTAACCTTTTGAATGACTGTATTTACTTTCTATTTACTGAATCACTGTTAACTATGAAATTTAAAAGAAATTGAACATTACTACTGCGCAAAATCACTAATTCACGATCATTTAATATATCAGGTATACGTAGAAATATTCAACCATAACCCCCCTAAGATAAATATACCCTTAACTCTAATATTAATTATACCAAAGAAAGTCAACGCTTACTTCGACCTTTTGGTCTAATATCTAGAAATCGGAAAAACTATAATACATGAAAATAATCAGGGCCTTTGTAATAACACTATCGATATGGTGATTAAGGAATGAAACAAATATACAGCTAATATATAAATCTTAGCCGTTATATTTCGTTATAACAAGGGAAATTCTTCAGGACTCAATATGCTAAATAATATTTAATTAATATGTTCGAATCGTATGTTAGGTATGTGATATGTAATAAACCTTTCTATTACTAAATTTTTTCAATTTCAATTCAAAGATCAAGGTATCAATACCTTTAAAGGCCGAAATTACCTTTTTATGAAATCCTAATTCGAAATGATATAATTAAAGGACTTTTTAAATTAATGAAATAAGGATATATACTAAACGTAATTTGTAAAAGAATAATATTTACCGAAATACAAGAGATAGGAAGTAAATTATATAATGAAGAAATAACGATGTATACGATGATAAGAGGTGGAGCTATAAAAAAATAAAGTTTTAAACACGTAGTTCCAATCGTGTTTTCCAGCAGAAAAGGGGTTACAAATTTTATTAAGTGAATAGCTTTGAAAAGAAAAAGGGCTGTAATAAAGGAAAGGAAAAAAGGTTAAAATATAAAATTTAAACCTTAGATTTAAAAGAATAAATGGCTGAATACATAGTCCGGGTCACGATCGAGAAAAAAAGAAGATCGGAGTGTATAATCCGTGTTATAGCCTTAAAAAGGCAAAGGCTTACAAGAAAAGGTAGGTCTGGATACATTATTCAAACTGCATCCTAAAATGAAGAAAACGCTAAAGTGGAGACGAATATAAAAATTATACCGGTCGTAAATTTGGACATTAATTACAACGCGAATACCTATAAAGCCTAGAATAATGAAAGCGGCTATAATATAACAGTCCGGGCCGTAACTTGAAAAGTAAAAATAACCAAATACTTCATTTAGGTCGTACATTTAAAATGAAAAAGACTTAAAGGAAACATTATTAACTAAACTTTAATTAAAAGGCGAAACACTTTATCTGTCCAGCTCTCGACTTAAAAATTCGACCGAGCAGTAATAGTATATCGAAACGCGATATGTGACTCCAAACGGGTTAACGAACACAAAATACTTGGGTTAAAGCGATGTAAACACCCCATAAGGCTCTAATGAACAACTTTAAAATGATTTTATTGTTACGAAACGCTTAGGAAGCTGTATTAAGGCCGTTTTTACAAAAATAAATTATTGAACGAGGTATATTAGCAATATTCTTACTTATAAGAAACGTTCAGGAGTATATTTTAATAACGTTTTTATTTACGATCAACTTTGAATTTTTATGTTTAATATAAGGACCGTTTTCTTAATCATCATTACATACTAAGATGTTACGTTGTAGGATACGTACCTTAATTTGAAATGATAACCACGTTATTTTTTAATATAAATGTATAGGTTTTAGAACCCTAATAATCTATAATATTAACTTCGTTAGTTTGAAGCGGCTCTAAATCCGTTATTCGTACCGCTTTCTGATTTGTATTACAGTACACAACTTATATTAATACTGACTTTATGAATTTTTCATTATTTAAGCTTATTATTTCGTGTCTCTTACGATATTTTAACACTTTTCGTTTTATATACCTCGACTTTGTCGAATTTTCCATTTCTTTTCTTTTTTTAATTGAATAATTGTTTTGTAAAAAGTAATACCATTATTATATAAAGTACTACATTATAGCCTAGTGTGCTGGCCCAGCCCGAGAAATAGTTATCCGCTATTAAAAGAAGGAGAAGAAGGCGACGCCGTCGGGTTCCTATTATCTTTCCCGCTACCCTCTCCGTTTGTATTGATGCTACCAACATTAAATTTACCATTGCTATTAGCGCTAGAAAGGATGTGGTTTTACACCTTGGATTGTATACTCTTAGATAAAAGCTTTGAAGTGTTTTTACCCTAGTTACAACAACCCGCGAAAACGACGTGAAACTCGCCTACGTAATATATATGTAGGCTCCGTTTCTAGGTGGTAATATCAGCTGTCGACTCATTAGTCCACAGGTTGGCGCCTACTACTAATTACTATGAGTTTATTTTGGTTATTTGCGACGGAAGTTGTTTTTCGGATTACCTTGAATATTTTTTTTAATGTTTCTTTTTTCAAATCGGTTAAAACTTACTATAAAGCCTACAGGCACCTAATATGTCCTCGTCTTACGGCCGTAAACCTCAAGAAGCGGGGGAGTATATGTTGTTAGTCCGTTTGTAACGATGGTAGTATGTAGAACGACCCCCGTTTTCGTAATAATCGTTAGCGGACTTATCCGCGCCCGTTAACTCAATATACTGTACGTAAAGCGTATTTCTTAACGGCCTAGGAGTACGGACCCGAGTACGTCATTTTAACATCTTACGTGTTAAAAAGACCTTACGGTGTATCGGGGAGATACGAAGCTTGAATCGGCGGTTTAGGTGTGTTTCGTGTTCCATATTGAAAAAGATATTAAAGATATTAAGTTGGAAAATTTGAGGTATACGAACTTTAACGTAATTACGTTAGGTTACGTTTACAGTATAATAGGGCCTTTGCGGGTAAAGATGTTTTTACTAGCGGAGAAAGGGTAAGGTTTATGATTTTAGAAGCCTCTCGCTCTTCATCATTAGAGATGTTGAAGGGGAGGGGTAAAGGGGGAAATGGGGAGGTAATAGCGGTGACGCGAAACGGGGTTGCGGCGGCGGCGAATGAAGGCGATTCTTAGGCGGCGGAGCCGGGTTTAATGAGGCCGAAGGGGTGACGACGGTGGACGGAGTGGCAATGATAAAGGAGATTATAACCGATAATCGCGGGTTCTTAGTAATAGTGGTAATGGCGGCTACGGTGGCGGCGGTGAGACGGCGTTTTCGCGTTGAACGGCGTTGAGCCATCCAGGTTTAACAAGGTATTTATTCAATGAAACGCTGAATATATAGGTATTAATATAGTAACTTACTTATTCAAGCGGTTTAGTTTAATTAATTTGAATAAAAGTTAAGTTGAAAAGAGGACTCGTATTAGTTTTGATTGCACATTGTTTAAAGGAAAGCAACAGAATTTTCATTGGATTAATAGCAATATATCGTATATACAAACCCAATTAGTAATGTCATAATTGTATTTATGAAATTATAACCTACGTATTTACGCCCTTGTTGGAGATATAAAATGACTTTATTAATAAATATAGCGCCTCAAATCAGCTATATTAATTAGACCCGAGCTATTATTACTACCACGACTAGGAATTACTGATTCAAACAATTATAATTATTATTGCGGCTAGGATATACTAATTTGAACCATAATAATTGGTACCGAATCCACATTTTCATTATATAACCTGTTAATTTGGATGTTTACAATTCGTACTACAAGTATATTATTATTATAGTGTTACACATATAGACTCACTTAAAATATATTGTTGCTATGGAATTATAGATATATAAGAAAGAAAAAATATTACTCATGAAAATATTACTATATAACTTTATAAATAGTATACATAGGTTAAGTGAGAATATCATGTATTAGAAGGTGCCTATCTACGAAGTATATGATAACGGGTTACGGTGCTGGCATCACTTTTGTGAGAGTTAAAGTACATTATGTATAAAGAGGTCTCTAATTTCTATTCCAAACCGTACAACAATGTATAGAGCAGTTGGGAATGGTTATTTCAGACCGTATGACCTATATGGAACGGTTTGGAATAGGTAATAGAAAGTACATAGCTATAGAGCCACTGCTCAGATGGGAAGTTTTAAACCTTCCATCCGTAGCATACACTCTCTTAAATACTTCTTCTGACATAGATCTATAATTTAATATAACACCAGTCTTACAATTACTCTTTAACTCATTTACTTTCACGTGAACAAGTAAAAAACTTCCCGACAACTTCTCGTAAATCGTAGTAATACCATATCGCGTTAACTCATATAATATATTATTCATGAGTCTACATTCCTTTAACTTTGAATTTTCTTAAATTGGTACTATTTGTTGAAATACTCTTTGGAACAAATAAACCTTAATATGTTCACCGAAGCTGGCAAAGATCTTCACCACGTAAGTTTAGTTGCCTCAAAGTTCTTTATCATTGATCAATAAGTATATAGTTTCCGTATATTTTGGAACTATCGAAATGTGAATCAATTTCTCTCGGACGTATACTTCTTCCGAGAATGTTATGAAATAGTATATAATTTACGTATGTTTTATCAATAGTCAGAGGTTAAGTGCAAGTTATAGTATTTACTAGGTGTATATCAATATATTATTAGATGTTAACGTTTGATATCGCCTTTACGTTATTCATATTATGGTCAAAATCATCGGTTGTATTTACACCCTTTTGTATTTTAATTCAAATATAAATAAGGTTATGAAAAAGGTTTTCGGAAATTGTTTTCGTATCCTACGTTTAAAACTAAAGTAAGTGGACCGAGTTTTGAAGGGTTTTTTTATATTAATAAGTGGTTGGAGATCATATAAATCAAGAAGGTAATTAGCAAGAAAGCTATAAGAATAAGTTTTACTATTGAGCGTAAAATCGATATTAGGGGCGTCAATAACTTCGATATATATATATATTGAAAAATCGGTTAATTTATCCCCTATGTAAATAGTAAATACAAATTGTAGTACTTTTGGTAAAAAATATCATTTCGATAATAAATGTGGAAGTCCTGATATAAGCGTGGAAGAAGTTAAATTCAAAAGATTAAGGAGTTAGACAAAGTCGTTAAAAGTAATAATAATACGCCAATTAAACATATCTGTATAGGCGAGCAACTATTAGTCAAAAGAGGCCTAAATGCAGACTAGAATAATAGCAATGACAAGTATAAAAATCTTGTTCAAAAGTTGTAATAAAAGTAGTAATAACAATTCGTACGTAGTATTGAGTTTACCAAAAAATACCCGCTCTGAATCGGTGAAGTAACAAGTGAAAGAGAAAAAAATTATGTTTGTTAGCGTGTTGGACGGGAGGACCCATCGTTATTTTCGGCTAAAGTTTAACGGGATTCGAAAACGTTCCAAGCTGCGATATTCGAGAAATTTCAAGGTAACTCCTTAGTCAGTAATATGTATTCTACATGTTGGAATAGTACTAATTGCAGTATAGTAGATCAACTTATGGCGTTCTTTAATATAAGCATAATATTGAGGGAAACTCTCAACGTTATCACAGGTAATTAAAGATTCCTTTCATTACGGTGGTAATCTATACCCACTCGGGAAGTTGATTCAAATACCTTTTAAAGTTTGGAATCACGAGAGAAAAATAGTTGATAATTAACGTGATAGCACTCTGCAAAACCTACAATGATAGGAATATCAAAAACTTCGGATGAACTAATAGAAAAGATAACCTTACTAATGATATAAAGAAAACATCGCTAAACAAGACCATTCAATCATTTGTAAATAGTAATAGACAAATTATATGCAACGAAAGCGATGTTAACAGGAAACCTAGTAAGGTTAAATCATATATTGACGAACAGGGGTCTGGCCAGTGAACAAAAACGTAATTAATCGGTTACCGGAAAATATTAGTCAACCATACTAATATACAAGCACAAAATGAAAAACCGCCACTATTTAAATAGTACTTATTATAGTATAATGTATCAACTTTACCGTAAGTAAAGTTAACAATACTAACTTCAAATCAAGTGTAGCGTTTGATGTATAGTTACTGTATTGACTTTAAGTTTAATATAGTATACGCCTACTTAACATTAAGGTACAGGCTAAGCAATTGCTTATAAAAATTACTGCGCAAAAAGGCTAGCGGTCTGTCAAACCTAAAACAATACATCCACTACTTTACCACACAATACTACTGTTACTTCGACCAATCAAATCGAAAACGTTGCAAAGTCTAAAGCCCTACTAATACTACCTATTTAACTAAAACTTATCGCTCTGGAGAGTAGCCTATAGGTATTCGATTTAAAAACGTTTTCGACGTGATATTCAAGATCGTTTTTGTTATCATTACTAACAATGTTAATAGCGGTTTTCTTATAATCGCTGACTTCTTAATTTGGAAATGGGTACAAAACGGCTTGTATAAGTTTACGTAGAATAGAAGGTTCGACAACTTAGAAATAATGAATACTTATAATACGATATTTATTTGAAGCTAGTTCAATATTTCTAAAAATTTGTCCGATTTATGACTTGTAAGAAAGGTCAAGCATTATTAGATCAGCAAAATTATGTTGAATGAGAGCGTTACTTATTATTTACTTTTACCCCAAAATTTCTTACGTAACTTTGATAGTGGTTTATACGAATTTCGTAATCTTATGAATAAGGTATACGAAACTTTGGATTTTTATAATTAGTTTCATGGCTGGAATAAGTTAACGTTGGACAGGTTATTTGGGGTTATAGTAGTAGGTATATATTGTGAAAAACGAGTTATTATGAATGGAAGTATTAATTTAATTTTTTCACGTTATTAAATAACAAAGTAATAAACTACTTCAATAAAATTCAGTTTAAATAACGAAGAAACGTATATATTTCAATACCTTTTAATTGATGCGTTCGGTGGTATTATTCGTCTCGGGGTATAATATAATGCTTGGGTATTGTTGTACCCCACTCAATTTATAAGGGATTAATCAAAACACACCCGTTCAAATCGAAACTCAATTGTTAATAATGGAGTAAAAACAAAAGTAAAACTTACGATCATGGTTAAGAAATAACTTTTCTCATACTTCGGCGTTTGTGGTATTCATTTTTTGAAAGTCACCGTTTTATTATAATAATTCGTACATATAATAAACCATCTTAAATAATTAATTTGTTTTAAAGAGAGATAAATTGTAAAGTCGACTGAAAGATTAGTTTGTAGCCTTTTGAAACGTTTTAAAGGTTTTTAATGTCTTTTACCGAACAATATCGTTGATACATTGTTCGTTTACTCATATTACTATTTGGACAAAAATATGAGACCATATAATACAACCCTGGTGAAAAGTGATCATCAATGAAAATAATAATATATTGGCGTCCCGGGTATCCGGTAAGAAGTAAAATTGTATATATCGTAAACATCAGTAGTAACAAGCAATATGTAAACGGAAGCTTCAACGCGGTTCTCAAACAGTAAAATGGCATTATCGCTTACTCAATATTTCGAAATAAATACATTAAATACTTAGTCGTTGAAAAAAACAAAAATTGAAGGGGAAACTGCGGTCGCTTTGGCTTTTGGCGCGAATTAAACTAAAGTAAGTGAAGTTCCAGATGATAATGATATTCTTGTTGTTTTTTAAGCTCGATGTTAATGAAAAGTTCGTGATTTTTCGGATTGAATTTGTTATTAATATTTAACCTGAATATGTATACAATATAAAATAGCTTCAAAACGATTTATTCGGGACGAGGAAGGTGTAATTCCCGGTTGAAAAGTCGGGGGTTGAAAAGGCCCTTAAAATTATCCTTACTTTGTTGAAATAGTAGATGTGGTTATTTATAGTGTCCTAGTATATTATAAATTAGGTTTCTATGGAATCAGAAACATCTGTTCTATGCATGAACTTATTGTGCGAAAAGTCGTGAGGTAATTACCAAGAATTATTAGTTTTTGAAATTCAACAGATCAATAAACGGTCATGTTATACCTCTGTGCTACGCGTTCCATATTTCCAAATAATTTATGATTTTTTTTAGTTCGTTGTTGGGGGTTACGTGAATATAGTAGACTGGTAATAGAATATTAGTGTTTTAGGTTAATAAGTAAAGGATTTTGAAATCGTACCATTAAAGTAAATTATTTCTTGGAGCTGAACTGAAACAATTGAATTTCAAATAAGTTTCCTAGGCTAGATTCTATGAGGCGAGGATGGGTTTGAAAGGAAGCAAAGTTCAATCTGTTATATAACTATTCTTTTTCGAGTTCTTAACTACATGTTACTTTTTTTTCAATTTACCCTATGAATAGGCTACTTATTAAGAAATAATCACGAATACATCACCAGTAAAAGTTAACAAAACCAAGGAACCTTCGTAATTTCAATACGGACGTGAAAACCAACCACTCCAGGATGTCTCGTAATATCTCCGGGTTAATACGTACTTCGATTCTAATTTCTATAATAAACCCTAGATACTTAGCTTTTCAAACGTTCAATTCGTAGTAAAATGTTTAGAGGTTGAAGTGGGCAGCGTTTAAGACGTTTAGTACCTATGTCCACTTGATGTTAAAATCGTCCAAAATGTTATTAAATTACACAAGAATATTTTTAAAGTCAACAAAATGGAAATTGTCCGTAAAAAACGTAATAAATTGTCAATATGTTATTGAAAAGTTTTCAGTACGCTGGACAACTTAAATAAGGTAACCATCTTTTGAAAGAGTCAAATGGAATATAAAACATTGGTGTTCATTCGTAGTTTTCTATAATACGAAGCTAATAAAAGCTAATTCAATATCACGTTTAGTAAATTATTTGATCTGTAAAAATTTCCCGACTACTTATAGGTTTTTAAACGTTGTAACATTGTTGATTCGATTGATCGAAGTAACAGTATTATTACAATGATTAAGTAGTGAATACATTGTTCTAGATTTTATAGACTTCTATCCAGTTAGCACAGTAACATGTATGACCGATTGATTAGCCTGTGCTCCAGTGTGAAGTGAGTATAAACTGTACTTAACTTTGAGATAATACAGTCGACCTACAAAACAATACACTCAACTTGCAGTCAATATAACCAACTTTAATGTAAGTAAAGTTGACTTACTATACTCTCATTACTATTATTCCAACACTGGCGGATTTTTTCTTTGTGCGCACACACCAATGTGGTCGGCTAATCGTTTCCGATTTCTATTGAATCTCTTTATTATCAACTGGACAAACCCATGCCTGTTTCCTACCAAAATTAATTCCAAATACTTCCATTTGCCCCACTAGTTCGAATTCTGACTGTATCATTTCCCACTTACAAGAATTACGCTACAGACTTATACAAACCTCAAACTTGAGTAAATCAATCAAAGAAGTCTCCATTGATGATATCATTCTCCTAAAAGTTTTTCAATTTATTAGGGCACCTTTATTCGACTCCACGTAAATTGTTTTTGCTAGGTAACTAATTAACTTAACCCTCAATACGTATAATTATCCTATTACTATTGAGGAACCTCTGAAAGGATTTAATAAGTAACGATTTTCGAATTTTATTTGGGGATTATTTTCATAATCAATGCAACGGAATTTGTCATCTTCCCCCTTTCGTAAGTTTTACCAAATTTCATTCTATTGATTATTTAGAGGTTTTTGCTGGTAATTCTGAGTTATAAAAGGTATTTTAATAAGTATTTCAAATTCCCATAAATTCATTTCAAAATATTAGAAGTTCTGAATTTCTTGGTAACGATGTTAGGAATCTTTTACATCGTTATACCTTTATGTTAATCTTATATTACACTATAAGCCAATATAATCAATATATTTCCCGTCATTATTTTACATCGAACAAAAGATTAATATATTAGGCTTTCTGTTTGGTTAAATCATCATTCTTTACTTCTTTTCATTATTGAAGGTCCCACAAAATCCGATTCATTATGATATATTTATGTTATGCATAAAACGCTGTTCGTAATCCTCATTCTCCTGACTCTTAATTGGTTAATAGATACTTTGTTTCTTCCTCAGTCTTCATTTTACATTTTCCACATCAACTTCATATTTAGCCGATTAAAGTTTTTATGCGTTAAGTTTTATACTGAACCATAATTGATAAGTTATAAAAGGCTTTCAGATGCTATCAGGTGACGATGTAGCTATTAAAATCGCGTTACTTTAAATACCGTTAATCACTATCTACGTGAATCCTGTTAATTATTAGAAAGGAAGGCAAGTAATATCAATATTATATAAATGTATTGACGATTCATTAAAGTTAAGATACTTACCCTTGGCTAAAATTACGACCATGTTGTGGTTTTAAACCTTTCAATACTTTATTGTTTGTTATTTTAATATTACAAAATTAATAGGTTTATTGAAAAAGATTTTATCCCTTTTCATTTTCATTTTACCGAAATTTTCATTTCAAATGTACGTAATCAGCCAACATCAGTTTAAGGTATTGGATATTATACTTAAGATTAACTGAAAGTTCGATTGATAGATTAAAATATCATGATCGTTTGTTTTAGGTAGTTTATGTAATGAGTGACTACATCGTATAACTGTTCACGTGGGGTATTTATTAACGAGATTTTAAGATCATTTCAATGAAACTATCCGTTGTCAATCAATTAGGGATTGAGAATACGCCTAGGTTCTCGTATGGCTTGTAATTGTAAATTTTCATTAGTTTCACTACCCAATTTACTCCTTTAACAAGCGCTAAAGTTGATCAATCTCCTAAATCGCTATCAGCTACATAAAGATGCAGTCTTTACTTTTGTTACGTATGTTTAAGCTATTAAATATCATTATCCTCTGGTCACCCTGTAATTTTACATTTTTTCTTATACATAATCCTCGACTTAAAATATTCATATTTAGGTTACAAAAATGGAAATCGCGATATAACCCAAATTGTATACCTCTTCCAATAGAAAATTTAACAATTTCAATGTTATCGATTTCTTTTTAAGATTGTCCAAAATATTTAATAATAACTTATACGCAATCCTTGACGACTAAGATCGAATCATTATTATCTTATTCGTTGACCTAAATAATATATTAAATATTACCTGGGGTATATTCCTTAGTATTCACGTTTCTTTTTTTCTGTAGTTGATCGTGTCGACAACATTTTATCGGCTTGATTATCATGAAGGGAAAAGAATTAAATAAGTTGATTCGCTTAACTCAAATGTTTTTATGGTAAGATTGTTGCCTTAATATAAGACTTAACCAAATTTTTACGCAAATTCGCGAATCCATTAGTAATTTGAACAATTACTGTTAAGTTGACGAAAATAAAAATCTTGAAAAGGCCATGCTATTTGGAAAACATCCGCCATATAGGAGAATTACTTTACAATAACAAATAAATACATTAATAATCGTAGGGCCTTGTTTGTAATTAAAGTCGTTAATGAATGAACTTCATACCGATCTCTTCCGAAATTACCTCAAAATTCGCCGAACGGTATAACTCTCTTTTAGGTTCTTGTCGTTATGGTTCAATCGACGATAGTAAGCCAAGTAGGTGCCAAATAGAATTTACTATTGAGATACGCTGGAAAACTAGAAGAGTCTCCCATGGCTCACCGTGCAGGACTAATAGGCATACCCAGTGGCTAAACAATTACGTAGCTTTTTACAGACCGTATACTGACCGCACTCAGTCCGCACCCAAACTTGGCTGAGACCAGGTACTGCCTATCTCGTTACAAATACTGTTAGGTAACCTATAGACTCAATAGTTAATTACGTAAGTCTATATTATTTCCCCCTTTTTTCTGAATATTATAAGGACTGCAGCGTCCCGCAGGTTAAACGCGAGGCGCGGGCTATATCCACCTAGTACGTGAGACAGGTACGAGCCAGTAACGCGACGTTCAACGCGTTGTATAACGTATCGGCCGATCTCACCTTAGGCCGCTGGCGCTGTATAACGTTTCTTTAACGACTCGTATAATATATGAACCAGTTTAACCTTAAGCTGACGTGGCCATATAACACGCCCTTCAACATAGCATATAATATATCCTTTTAATTGCCGGTGCCATATAAAATACCTTTTAACACGCTATAGAATGTATTAAACGATTGGAAATCAAGTTACCGACAATATATAAACCGTTTCTAATATATTGACTAACTTATTAGCTGGTTGAACTACTGGTTGCCAGCGCCGTAGAATGTGCTCTTTAACAAACCTTATAACCTATTGACTGACTTGACCCTAAGTTGTTGACTTCGTGTAACGCGTCGTTTAATTTAATATATAATATGTACTATTTACCGCTGATAACGTATAAAGTACCCTTTAACACGCAATTTAATACCTCGTTTATTCATTTAATGTTTCATAAAGCGCCACATATAATACGTAACCCTTACCAAATCCGGTTCGTTAGTACTTATAAATACGGACGCCCCCGTAAACCCTCAAACTTCCTTTTTTTTCTTTTTTTACAGCGATTCCCATGTTTACCATTTACATATTTTATAATAATTTTACTTTTTCCCTTTACCTTCAAACTGTAAAGTACCATCAATATTTTTTATCAATTTCCTCAATTATATTTTAATAACCGAAGTATATAATAAACTTCACCTCGTTTACCACGTTATTAATAACTTGAGTACAATTAATGAAGGTTCTAGTAAACTATATTGTATTGATCAATACGAATACCGTACCGTAAATTCCTTTTTATAATCTCTTTGTATTATAAAAAAATCCATTAACATTACTTTTTATTAATAATAACGATAAAAGCGAATCATCTACTTTCTAGGCTAAGAACACGTATTTACCGTATATTAACCGCTTTGTTAACTCTAGTATCCATTTTATTTATATCTGAGTTTCTTGGGTAAAAATTTTCGTGTATGTCGAAAAGGTTTATAGTGATGTAAACTTATAAATTTACTTTACAAGCAACACGAACGTAATTAAACCTCTTTGTGTAATATATTAAGGAGATAAACTTATTTACGGCTTCGTTAGATTTACCTGACCTCCTTCCTCAATCAGTAATTACGACCTAGGATAAAGATTATATTCTGTCCCTTACACGTAAACGACAAAGAGATGTCCCGGGTTTTCGACCCTTTTTTACTTTCGCCTTTATTATGTTAATGAATTAGTTAGCCCCGCTTAGCGATATTACTCGGGTATAAGGAATCTATTTCATATCGGCCGTATAGGCCGTTTCATCTTGAATTATACGTTTGCTTCGCCTTCTTCTTGCGGGTTCATTCTCCTCTAACAAACTTTCGTTATCTTTTACGGTATTTTTGATTTATAAAAAACTTATTCCCACGGCTAACTATACGTTAACACGTAATATTTTCGTTCTAGCTTTCCTTAACACTCGTCATATACCCTTCAGTAACTAGAACTAAAGTAATTAAAATAATATAACCACTTAAACCGTATTTTTTTTTTTTTAGCTAATATAAGTTACAACTTTTAAGGTAAAACAAACGATATCCATGGCCTTACTACACGGACGCCGATTTCACTCGTAATTTATTGTTAACCTTAACTAAAAAAAATTTCATCAGGACGACCGCAAACAGAGGAAAGATTGTACTCGGGCTATTCGCACCTCCAGTGCCTAAACTAATATATTATAGTTTTTAGTAACCCGTCTAATGGGTAGCTTTTCTTACCACGCCCCTCGCCTTACTTTTTGTTAACAGCTATCATGGGCCTTTTTTAACGCCCATCCTTTTTTACGTTATCATTTAATCTCGGAGTTTCCTTACGCCCCTCTCGCCTTTTACTAGCCCCCTTCGTCGATTCCTATTAGCGTCCATTACGTTTCTTGTCGGCCTCCCCTACTGACGTTTTCTAATATTTGGAACCAAGCATAATATGTCCCCTAAAGTTAATAACGATAATACTGGTAAAACCCTAATAAAGATAATAATAACGAATGGGTAAATATCTATAAATCGTAATAAAACCCGTTTTATAGTCGGATAAATATTTGAGGAAGTCGGGTAATATTTACCCGGCCTTGCCTATTATATTATAATATAATTTTGTAATAATTTTTTTCTTTTTTTCAAGTTTAACGGGTTATTTCATAGGGGAAGACCATTCGCTACGCATAAGTTGCTTAATATAAGTTTAACGCTGATATCAGAATACCAAACTATTATAATCTCGAATATCCTTTCATTTTGCCTTGAATTTATCTAAAGTTATTATATGTTAGCATTTTTATAGTAGTTCCTAATCCGGCTTATCACAACAAGTTCACTGAATTAATATAAAACAAATCCCGCCCGCCCTGATTTTACCACGAGAATTGTTTTGATTTTGGAATTTCTCGTATATATCCTTCCCTATATTTTTAACAACGAAATTTACTCCCAGACGAATGTGGGTAACACCTACGAGGAAAGGGGGTTTTAAACCGCCCGTTGAACAAAATGTTTGTAAAATAGAAGATATTAAATATAAGCTATCGTTATTTAAGCTAATTTGTATTTTCGCGTAAATATTCCAAAACCGTTACACCTTGCCACGCCGAATTAATTGACGATCCCATATCTCGTTTACTTTCGAAATAGATAATATTTTATACATATTTACCAAAAGATTTACGTTAAACCTGGTAAATGTTGGCTTCCAATTATTTGATATAAATTAATAAATAGGTCAACGTAAAGTTGAATTTTATTAAGAAAAGACGACAACGATACGTCAATAATTGTACACTTCCAGGTTTATAATTTTCATATAGTCATTTGCCAGTACGTCGTACATTGTAAAAAAAGGTTATTCGATATTTATTAAAACGTATAAAGTCATTAAAATACGTTGACTTAAGTTGAACCATGATAATCAAAAATAAAGCTATAAATATAAAAATTGTTTACTATATATCTCGAAAACATTATATATACGTATTAGCCGTTATAAACTTTATAAATTTAAATTGAATCAATTTGAAAAGGCGATTCGTACTAATTTATTAATATTAAAGGTCGCTTTTCGTAACTTGTAGGTTAATTATGAATTCGATAGATGTTATAACCCAAGTACTAACTGCAGGTCATGAACCAGTTTAGTGGTCGGCTGCGCCATCAAAAGCCTGATGTCCAACACATTAAGCGGAGAATATTTCTTATGTAGGCATCCCCGGTTTAGGGTTAGCCGATGGATCGCTAGGATAGCAAGGCGATCTAAGCTATCTAGTACTGAAGATGTTATAAAGGCACAGATATATAAGGACACGGTCAGCACCACATAGATAGTATTTCTTTTATAGCTTTTAAGTTGTCAATATAAGTATTCAGTCTACACATAAGAATAGTCTCACGGCTTTTTTTTCATTACTTGCCCGGTTGCGATATTATTTACTCAATACCTTGGCTATCTTCTCGATAATTTAAACCCTCTAACACCTTCTATATACTCCTAGGTGTTAGTATAATCATTAAAAAGGTGAGAGGGACTTAGTAATTTAGCATAAATTCTCGTGGAGACTTGCAGAATTGTCAGAAAAACGCGCGATATAGCTCTCTTAGAGAGATTTGGCTATTTTGCGTGTTTTCGATTAGAGTAGCGGTCTTGAAGATGAAATTATCATGGGGGATAAACAAAAGTAACGGGAAAACTCAATATTTAGTCGAAGATTTAATATAAATTGTAACGTTGAATGTTATTAGTTAATTGGTCGTGAGATTTAGTCGTTTTTATCGCAGTCGTACCCGCAGTATTACTTACCTATCTGTTTCTCAACTTGCCAAACTTTAAGGCTTCTGATAATCAATGTTAACGTTTTTTTAAACAATCTATAAAGATTTCTTATTGTTTTTAAGGCATGATACCATCGCTTACTTCCATATTGACGTTATAAGCTAACGTAACTCCAAAGTCTTCTCTGTTTTCCTGCGGTTGTAGACTGGCACAGTACTAATAAAAGCCCTTCGCAAAAATATTTCCTTTACATTAACCGCCATTCTTAACGTAAAACGTACTTGTTAGTAAGGCCTAAATTCTTATTCACGAGGAAAAAAAGCGAGTAGAAGAGTAATTACTGATTGTTATTGTAGTAAAGTTAGATAATCATTGTCACGAAGAAACATCCAGAGGTGTAAGCCACAGGTGAGGGCTTATAAGCCCTTGCTCAGAGCGTACCACTCTGGCGTACCTTCTTCTAAACTGCTCCATGCATGAGAGTATAATCTTCAGCGTGTCACGTGATCAGGAACTCTGCAAAAGTACAGCCTAAAGCATAACACGTATTCGTATCATGCTTCAGGAGTATACCTTACAGCATAATATACTGCTACCTGAATATACTATCTATGAACATATATAATAATATCCACAGTAACAGGTGTTACAGGCTAGTGCTTGGCTAGTATTTTCAGGGGTCTAACCCTGGTAGTTCTACACGCTTTTACGATTCTTTGGAGTGGGGAGGAAGCTGTATTAGGTTACGCTTTCACACATGACATGATGGAATTACACCGTCTTAACTTTATAGCGGCTTCCTAGTAAGAACTTTTCTTTTCCCTTTTTATTTAGGTTTATAGACCGAATACGATTACTCTAAATGATAGTTTCGGCTTTAGTCTTTTTATATATAAGCCTCGATTGATTTTCCGAGGGTAGCTTAGTTGCATAATAGCTGTTATAACTTAAAGTTATATTGTTATTTTCCGATCCGCCGAATAGGGGTCCTTAGGTCCTAGAGTAATTCTTCGATTTACGCGTCGAAACGCAGTTTTAAAACGCCTTAGTTACTTAGTAAGATTATCTTATGGTGTAATACGAATGTTTTACTGACGATTTACGTACGGAATTTATTAAGCGAAACTAAGCCGTTCGTAAATACGTTTTGTATGTAAAAGAACGAAATACCGACGTATTAAACGAGTTAACGGATATAATCCGATAATTCGAAGTTGGTAATACGTTTACGTCTTCGAGACAATACCCCTTTTAAAAGATTTCCCTTACGTACGCCACAAACGAAGAAACTACTACCTCGCATTTTATCAGGGATTGCGACTACTTATTAGACAACGAGGATCCGGATTTTTTTAAATTGTACTGTAATGATAAAGTCGTTTTTGACAAGCCTCAAGGACCTAAACATAAACCTTTTCCTTAATTGGTTAAGTTTTTCGAATATTAAGCAATAATTTCCGGTGCAAAAAGTTACTCTAACACGAAAATTACGTTGAATTTCATAGTTGATCGGTATTAAGAAATGTTTTTTACGTCATATTTCAATAGTTAATGAGTCTTTTAAAAAATATCATAAAAATTATTAGGTCCTCAAAGGAGGCAGGGATATTACCAACCTAAATTTTTTATGATTACGTTTAGTATTTACTATGACGACCTTAATGCAGTTGAAAAAAACTGTCGTTCGGCTTATGAGTATAAAATAAGGTGTTTACCAAAGATTTTACGTTTTTTTTACACTTAAAAGGTTATATTTTCAACATCTAGCGATATAATTTAGAAATATGTTATGTAGCTTGTTATTTCAAAGCATATTATTAAAGATATACTTGTTAATACGTTATCTCTCCTCGATATACTCGCGGATTATCACGAATGTGTCGCTTATATCTAACTTATCGATGAACGCTTTTATACCCTTGACAATCGTTACAGAGGTACTAGTATTATTACTGGTAGGAGTATTTTATGTAAGGGGAATAATAGCAGCGAAATATCCGCTCGGGATAGCTAGAACAACATTAAAATGATTATTGTTAGCGTTTTTAGAGCCGCTTTAAAACGGCACGTTATTTGGGTTAATCATTCGAAACTCTCCCACCGTAAGAATCTCGGATTATGTTTGCGTTGCGGCGCGAATAGCTATCGTATCTGCACCTACCCGTATGATTCTTCTTAACGACCAAACGGTTCCAACGTTAAAACCACTATAAAAATCCATTTTACTTAAGCAGAGGATTTGATGAAATTTACCAAGGGATTAGCGTAACTTTGGTATACAATCGAATATTGAAGTTAATAAAACTTCAATTCGACTCACTAACTTCGTTTTAAATTTTAGATAACTTTTCGTTTATGATAAATTCCGTTCTCAATTTTATTTTTTTATTCACATTGTAGTCAATCTGAGTTCTTAATGATATAACGTTATGACTCAATAATTCAATAACCGTTTAATGTTACCGCGTTTTACTATTTTACTATAACGAATCGGTGAAGTTAATTATTTCGAGTTCGATTTTTCCCTACAACCTGTTTCAAACCTTTTAAAATATAGACTTTCATAGCTATCACTTACCAGATTTAACTAATATTGAAAATTTCTTATAATATAACAATAATTTAGGTAAACTTTAAGTAAAGTATTGGTTGATCATTTCCAGTATTTCAAAATATGTTTTTTTTAGACAAGTGTGTAACTATTGCGTTTACAATCGTGGATTAGTATCCGTTTAAAAAACGCTAAAATGGGTTGGTGCCGTTATATTTTACGTTATTTTTAGAAAAAGCCAGTAGGGACTGAACTGCTATTACGCGATTCAATGTTATTTCCCTCGAAAGTATTATTAAAACACTCGCCATAGAACCCCCTGTTTCCGTTTACAACAAAATTTCTGACGACATTAGGAGATTCGCCTCATTTTTACATAACGCATTTCACGATGAGTTGCCTCTTTACCATGGTAAAACAATTGACGAAAACGTTTTTATACCGATAATGAAGACGAGCTTTTAAAAGTATCGTAAGACCCTTCATATAGTATATCGCGGAAAAAGCTTTTTATATTACATTAAAATCAAACCGAATTGTTCTATTAGGATTTTTTTCCAGTGAATAACTTCTTAAAATATACCCATGTGATTTTGTTAAGAAACACGATGGCGATTTACATATGTATATCGATTATTACAGGTGAAACGTTATTATGAAAGCGGATAATTACCTGTTACGAATGATTAAACCGATTTTTATAAATATATATTGCGTTTTATAATACACTAAGCTGAATGTTAAAGTGGTTTTTTAGAAACTTTAAATTCAAAACGGAAATAAATGAAAGATTGTATTTCGTATAAGTCTCGGATTCTTCGAATAGCTGATTATTTCCTTTGGTATATTTAATGCCTTAGCCACCAGTTAATAGTATATTAATAAATAATTTCGCCCTCGTTTCGCTATTTAATACTACGTTTACTTTAAATATTTATTTTTTTATTTCAAAGGCACCTTTGATGATTACATCTTTAATATGAAGTTGGATCTTAACGCTTTAAATATCGCGGCACTTAACCTCGATATTTTCAAATACTAATTTAGCGTTTAAAATCCTCTGTATTTCGGATCTCTTATTAATGTTAATGTCAATTTACGTATAAACTTTAAAAATCTACGCGTTATCCGGAAACAGAAATTCTTTATGTTTGTTTTAAAGGTACGAGAGATTTTTCAATTTACGAATCATTTTTGGTATTATATCCGCGATTATTCCACTATTATTCAATTATTACTTCGGCTACTACGTAGGGGTCACCTTCATTATGAGGAATATGAGGAAAACTCAGTTTTCGAAAGCTTTAAGTTTTTTTTTTTTTTTTTCAAAACTGTACTTGTTTAATGAAAGCCTGACCGCGACACCATTTCAAAAGCCTATTATTCCAATTGGGCCTTATAATTTTTTTTTTCAACAGGATAACCACAGTAACCTACGCTTGATAACCTACTACCTGCGCTACTTATTGTGCGCTGAATTTAATTACGAAATTTATAATAAGGAGTTATTTGGGATTAAAGAGTGTATAAAAGCATGGAACGTAAGGTTCTTCCGTACGGCACATCTGTTTACGATTTTGATAAATTATAAAACTTATAAAAACTTTATAGTTTTACAACAGCTTTTTAAAAGCCAAATCTGTTCATTTGAAAACCTTGAACAATAATATTTTCAATTTCGTTCCAAAAAGGGAAAGATTTTACAAGGCCTGATACGTTATTACGAAATAAAAATATTCCTAAATAATTTTCTTTTTACGTTTTTTAGTCGAAAATGTGAACTGCTATGTCATAAATAAGTCGTTTCCGAGTCATTTTCACGTATTTATATCGTTTGATTAACTATCGCCGGCAAGTTCATTTCGAAATATCATAAACGTTTTACTAATATCGATCTTCAAATCTTTTAAAACGCAGTTATTTAACGCGGTATTACTTACTCACGATTGGTACACGCGGTACGTAAAAGCTACCGATATTTCCTAGCAGATATTCGGATCGACGAGGATTAAATGTTTAAGGTTTCGATTTCAAAATGTTCAGTAAACAACGATAATATTTCACGGTTTCGCGATTGAATTTAAGTATATGCTAACAAGACGTTTATTACCGCGTTAATTTAATCTATGTACGATTTACTTTTCACCGATTTGTCCTGGATACAATGTGACTATTACTATTTCTCCCAAAACGTGATTTTAACCCATTGACATCGCATAACCCTTCGTGCTTACCATATCTATAACGTTTAGAAATATAATATAACATATTGTAAATACCGTTGGAAAACTTTTTTCAACACTTTTAAGGTTTCTAAACGGTATTTAAACCTGGATTTATTCGACTTTATAATTAATTTACCCTAATAAAAGACTAGTAATACAAGTTAATATATAGTTATTACGAATCGTTTAAGTAAAGTCGTTTCTTTCAAGGTTATAAATACTATAAACGTCAAAACTCACGTAAAGGGGTTTTTAAAGGATTATTAGCGACTATATGTGTTTTTCTATACTTTTGTAAATGATTGAATGTTAAATTAAACCGGTATATTTTAAAATTGATTTTACGATTCAGTTTGGGTAAATTAACATTTCAATATTACATTTTATCACGAAAACGAAAACGTGACCAAATTGGAAAATAATATATTTTAACGTATCTTCATTTCTAAATATTTTATACCTCATTCAACTCAAATGTTCCATTAAGTAGCGGATTAATAGCGTTGAAAAATTAAAATACTATAAATATTGATATTTACCCGTTTTTTATAACCTAAAGATATTACATTCACCTTATAAAACAGGTAAAACATTTTTTTCGTCTTTCTTACAATATTACGCACAAAGGCGAAAAGTTTTATTGAACGTATTCGTAAGGTTACAAAATTCTTATAAACTGTAATTGAAGTTACTTAATAACATATAAAACAGACGCTGAAAAATGGCGTTGCCCCTTAAAACTTTTTCTGATTAATAACAACGTTTGGCTTGGTTAAAAAATTATAAATAAAACAAATTTTTCTAACCGTTTAGTTAACTTTACGGGAAGTACCGTAAAACGCGCGAAGTTAACTTTTATATTATGAGACTCGACTGTCTGGGCGGAATGTATTTTTGATTGACAATAAATTAACTTATATAAGCCGTTTTCATTGAAAATAAATTAACTTATAGAAGCCGTTTTCAATCCCTTTCCAAGCGAGTAAATTTATAACTTTAAACCGTGAACCGTAACTATTATCGTTAACGATAGCGAAACAAACCCGGAATACCGCATCGAAAGTATATTACAGGCCTGTCATAAACCTTAATTCAGAAGTATTCGGCTTCATAACCTGATGAAACGTTAGTTTTTGTTGAATAGGTGGGTTATATATATCCAATGTAAAAGTTGCTTTTAGGTGTTATTCATACCTTCAAATTAAACAATTTTGAATCGAGTTAGTAATTTTCTGAATATAAAGATGAGCCCTTATACATATCCCGCAAACTGGTTTAATACTTTGTACATTATTTTACGAAATGAAGCGGCGTATAATCTCCCCATAAACGGATATTAATAGAGCGTATAAGTATTGATAAAATTTGAAGGAGAAAGAAGATTATTCGAATATATCCTTAAATTCCTAGTTTGAATCCTTACTAAAAGGCTTTTTGCATATTTCTATGAATTTATTCAGTCCTGCATTTATACGATCTAATTTCTAACTAATATGTTCAAAGACATTGATAAGAAATTAAGTAGTTGTTAACTTCATTGTTATCGCGTTCATTAGCTATATTCTCTAAGTTTATACCTTATTACAAAATATTACTTGTATAGTACGCTCGTTATTCATTAAGAACATAGCCAACAGGCCACCAAAACATATAAAGGCGGCGAAGATAAAGTACGCTCCGTTTGGGATATCCACTTTCCGTTTTATGGCTCGTCGAAATTTTTAGCCGTTTTCGTAGAGATCACCTAGGCTTATACGCCTTTTACCCGTTCGTGAGTACTTGTGAAGAGGCTTGCGAGAACCTTAATTTTTCTATAATCTTAAGTATCCAATACTTAATACGCCTCGGAGAACTACTTTACAACCTTTTTTATGTCATGATTGAGATTTTAAGGCGTAAAGAAATAACTAGAGTTGTAGCTTATAGCTCTGACAGAATAAAGACGGCATCGAGTACTAGTCTTAAACTGCTCATGAACCACGTTTTCGCTGATATCAAGATTACTTGACTTCAGTTTTGAAGTAAACTTCCCTAAAATTATACGCTATCCTGTAAACGTATTTAAAATATATTTGTTTACGAGTTCTGTTAGGATATATCCTAATGCGACGTAAGGAGGGGAACTTCATTCTTATTAAAAGAAATTAAACAGGTTCAGAATAAGAAAATTTACGTTTTTTATTGGCTTTTTGATCTTCACGGCTAGTTAAGATTGATTATATGGGACTATAAGGTAGGTATAAGGAGCAATTTGTTAAATTCATACCTTATATTATAATAGATAATGGTATTATAAGAACATTTGCAAAACCTGGTTTTGAGGGACTTAGGCTGTTGGAAATTGAGTCCATTGGTTACATTAATATATGAAACGTGATAGGTAGTAACCGGTCCGGGGCCGGTTCGGGTGCGGAACGGGTATAGTCTATATACGGCACATATAAGGGCTTGTAACGGACTGGGTACTAGCCATGACCATAGGTCCTTCACGGTATGTTACGATAGTATTTTTTTAGTTTTTTCCCGTAACTTAATAGTAAACTTCATTTGGTAGCTATCTAGCTTATTAATGTAGGTCGGACTATAACATAGTATTAAGGCTATTTTTGTCTTTTCCGAAAAAAATATGACTTATAGTAAACTAATGAGTGCTAAACATTGATAATTTCACGTTATATTTTAGCCTTAATATACAGCATTGGTTATCAGCGTATACTTAGTCTTTAACTTTCATACATATATCATTTACCCTGTTATGTACAACCGAAGTCGATATTTTTCGTTTTGAAATACTGTAAACTATATCGCGTTGACTATAAACTAATTATAATACCTGGGGTAAACAGCTTTAATTATTAATTTTACGTCCCATTACTTCTCAATCGTAATTAAAATTTAATATTTTGAAGTCGAATTATCCGCGACTCGTATTTGCTTTTTACCGGCTAAGGGTAAGCGAAAACGATATAACTAACCGTAATTCGACGGATATCCTTTTATGTAGGCGGTTATGCGTTAAACGATGGAGTTTATATTAGAAGCGGATAAGTTATTAATTGTAAAGGTTCGATATACAGTTCTTTACATATAGGGTCATCATATAACGGTGATAAAGTGAACGGCTATAACATAACACAAGGTCGGCGAATACGAAAATATATATACAATTGGTAAGTTTTTTTTTTTTTATAGAGGCTATTTTTGACGACTTTTATTACGCGAATAAAGTATTTGTAGAATCAAAGTAATTCGTTATAAACAACAAAAACCTGTAAGTATTAATCGTTTTAAGTTCGAAATATTTTTAACTTTAATGGGCCGCCTTACTTAGACTTTAGCTGTAATATGTAAATATTTACGTTTGCGTGTATTGTTATATATCCGAAACAAATTTATTAAGATAGATGTTAACCGAGAGGATTATATAGTAACCTTAAAAAAGTACCGCGAACTCGCCTACGAATTGAAGTTTTAAATTTGAAACGACGTTTCAGTTTTTAATTTACGACACTCGTATGAATTCAATGACCGGACAGTAATATTATCATTACGGTGGTCTACGCCTTTTAAGTATTTTCGTTAAAGGGTCGTAGTAATTACAGCTAGTTATTTCGATACCGCGACTAATCATTTTTACAATCCCGTATAGTACGCGTTGAAAATGAAAGACGTAAAGCAACGTGGGCGACGATAAATCAACGTTGGGCCAAATTAGTTATAGGCGCTACGTAAGTTATAACTTAACGGATTATTATTCATGCGGTTACGAACTCCGCCTAATATTACCTTCCATACAGGTATATACCGTTTAAGTCAAAAAGATAAATAGATTTTTGCGATTAACGGCAAAGGGTGAAATTTTACTTTTAAACAGTCTCGATTAGGCGTTATATAAGCTTATCGAAGTACAGGTAAAATACAATAAAGATGAGATTAATTTAATTAAAACCCGTATAAACGATGATACATTTTTCATTCTGAAATTCTTGAATAGTATTTACTATGTCAATATTTAAGTTAATTTTAGCGATAATTATGATTATATAATAAAAGAGGTTTTCATATAACGTTCTGAAATAAAGTTAATTTGGCTATTATATCTACAGAATCTTGGTACGACATGAGAGTTAGGTTAAATATGGGTATTACAAAAATATCCAAGTTTCGAATTACTATTAATAAATCAACTAACACAATATTAATATATATTATGACCTGAATAACACGGGATATAATTAGTGGAATACCGTAGATATGATATTATCAGCGAACTTTAGGCGTGAGTAAAAGTTGTCAAGTAATTTATAGCTCAAAAGACTTAGTTATTAATACGATGATAATACGCCTTATGTAGGGAGATATAAGGGGCGTATTAAAATTGGTTTTTATTTGTTTAATAAAACATTTAAATTGAAAAGTATACAGTATGGTGGATTAATCTAGGTTAATTCTTTCCTTAAGCTTTTACAAAAAACATTAATTTATAAGCAAAGACGACATTTATAATTATAAAGTTGAAACATTGTGTACGTTTTTTACAAAGATTGACAATATTAATCGACATATTCAATGAGGATGAGGTTGAAACCTTACTTTCACATTAAATTAAACTTAATAACTATAATTATGTTAAACGAACTAAAAACAAATCTTGATTAAAATATTTTAGGGGTTATTATATTTCATGTTACTAAAATAAAGTTTAATGTTTCGACGATAGGTTACGAAGTTAATAAATAATGGTTAGGTTTCGGGTAAATGCCTTATCGATTATAAAGTTAATCATACCTTTTTTTGAACTGAAGGGGTAATAATGGTTAAATATCGATTATTAAATATTGAATAAAATTACTGAACAAAATCCTTTTTTAACCTTTAATTTAAAAAGACTTTACACACGTTATCAAAGTCGATATAACTTTCAAAGTTGTATATTCGGCGGCTTTTTACCATATTCGGGTTATATTCAAGTAGGAGGAATTAACAGTATTTTGTATACAGTTTGGGTTGTTCGAAAAATTCATTATCTCTTTTAATTTAACGGAAACGCCGGCGAATTTTAAGCGATACGTTGATGATGTAATAATGGATGTTTCAAATGATTTCTTTATGACTTTCCTAAAAGACCTATTGTTTTTTTATTATGGTATTAAGTAGTATTATATAGCGAGAGTTCGTATGGTTTAAGAACATCTTCGGAATGAAGTTCTTGATTTGAATTTTGAAAAGTGGAATTTTAAAAGTTAGGGAAGTAAAATACCTGGGTTGTATTATAACAATTAAAGTAGGTATTCAGGCTAAACTCGAAAAATTGCGGGTAATTCGCGAATAAAAGTTATTACGTATTATTCGAAAGGCTCAAAGTTTCCTAGGTTTTGGTAACTTTTATCGTAATTTTATTAGTGATTTTTCCGATGTGGCGTATTATTTAACTCTATTAACGAAGTACAAAAATCGTTGACTTAGACGAAGAAAGAGGAATATTTTTGCCAAACTTTGAAAAATTCCCTGGATATTACCTCAATCTTAATATATTAGTATTGAAATCAGCTAACGGTAATAAAATTTGATTGCTTGGAAATAGTGTTAAAAGAGGTCTTATTGTAACAGAATATGGTCAATATTTTAAAATGAATTACTTTCCATTCTGCAAGATTCAGAAATGCGAAACGTAATTATATCATTTACGATAAGGAGATTTTCGCGCTAATATCCTCTTTATTAGCGTAGTTTTCCGAATTACGTAGTCTATGTACCCTGTTTACAATTCTAACGGATTATGAAGAATTAGAATATGATTTTTACTACGTTTAATTTCGTAAAGTTAAGTTGAATAGAACGAAGTTTTTTCATTGTTTTAATATCATTTTCGGTATTTACTCGTAAATTAAGGCTCCCGACCAGATACTTTACCATGTGAATTGAAAAATAAGCCTGAAGTTCAAAAACGCCGCTCGCAAGTCTTTTAGCTTATTTCATTTATTGTATTAGACGCGGCGATAATAAACTCATACATGAAAAAAACGTTTATTACAACGGGTTATGTGGATAAATTTGTTAAAATAGTGGTTCAGTTATTGAATTAGGACGATATATAACTTGAGGGTATGTTAGAAGTGTTCGACGGGTCGCAAAAGGCGGGACCATCTCGGGTCCGGCCCGTGTTTGGGTCGTTATCTGAAATAACGTCGGGGATTTCTAATACTCCGGAACCGGTGGTATCGTTACGGACCCGGCTCACGTTAAACCCGAGAAAATCGTTTATGCCGAGTAATCGCTTTATTTTCAACTAGGATATTCTAAAGGTATTGTAAAATTATGTGTTAGGAATGATGCGTTAATAAGGTCTTCTTATTAACAGTTTCCGAAAACATTAAACGCTTTTAAATGAAAGCCAGATAATCAATGTACATTACGGATTATAAAATCAACTCGCCGGCTATATTACCTTACTATAGCCTTTTATAACTATTAAGTACAAAATTGTTGATGACAAAAGAAATATAGCAAATTTACGATTCGTTTATTACTGATTATCGAAGTAAAAACATTTTATTTCGCATTCTTACCAGGATGATGATTAAAATGGAAAATTGTAAATATTCGAAATTTATGTCAAATATATAAGTAATATAACGGGACGAAATCACGACTTACCTGACGATAAAGCTTCCTTAACCCCCAATTTATTCTCAATAAGCATTAGACGTATATTTCTATCAACTTGATAATCGACTAACCAATCATGAAAGGCGGCGTTCGTTATTCATTGGTTATTACGAATCGCGGGTTAAAATTTATTTAGCTTACGCCTATATGATATATAACTGCCGATATATATTCAAAGAGTTTTCGAAATATATAGTTTGAATATCATCAATTTTAACTTTTATCATTGATTATTGCGGTCTCAATTATATAAACCAATGTTGAAACTATGTCATTTTTATTGAAAGTCGAATAAACTTTATTTCGAATGTATTACTTACAAATAAATAACGGTATTAAATATAGAAATTAGTAAATTTATTATTAACCGAGGTTCCAGTAAAATAAGTAAATTCAGATATTTATTACCTGAGTTCTTTCAATTCGTGATCAACTATAAAACGACTTTTACTGTAACTTAATAAAATACCAACTATTCGTTATTATTATGCTTATGAGGGTTTAGAGAATATCGATATCATCAACGTTAAGAGCCATATTATAACTAACACCACATATTATATTAAAGAAATAGTATAACGGAAGGGGTAACATACGTTACTAAACGTCGATGAAGGGGGTTGCTAAAAAGCGGAACAAGCGCAGGGCGACGCCAAGGTTGGCGAACAACGTAGGGAGGGACGGGCGTTGAAAAATGCCGTCGATAACGGTTAAGGAAAAGAAAGGCGAGGGGCGTAGCGAAAAAAGCGATATTTTACGTGGGTTACCAAAGACTGTAATATATTAATTTAAGCCCTTGCGATGCGATCGGCCTGAGTACGATTTTATATCCGTTTACGGTTAACTCAATAAATTTCTTTTGAGTTAAGGTTAATAAATGGTATATAGGTAAAATCGTTGTTCATATAATGAGGCCCTAAATATCGTATTTTTCATTTTATTAGCCGTGACCTCAATTAATTATACAGGATATTACTTTCGTAATCATATCATTTTGTCCACTTATGCCGGATTTACGGCAGGGTATACGGCGACAACTTAAGGGAGCAGGGACAAAATCGTAATGTGTTAAAGTATGGTTGGTTAAGGGAGTTTGATTTTGGTAATAAGTAATACCGTAAAAAGATACAAAAGAATTTTAAAGGAGGACAGAACAAGAGAAAAAAAACAATAGGAACGTATAATTAAAGGAGTAATAGTTCATAGGGCCGTTACAGTATAAAACCTTGATACTCAAGTTATATCGCGGAACCAAGCAAATGAATTAATTAATTTAAAAAGGAGAAGGTAAAAATGGATTCATAATCCGGAATATTACCTTACCGTTTACGAGTAAGGGATAAAATTTAGCATTTATCTTCGGTCGTAAAAATTAATCAATATCAAAACGCATGTAAACTGGAGGAAGCCTTAAATAAACTAGTATTTTGAATACATTACGAGAAATGAGTAAAAAATGGTCGGGTGTCGCGTGAAACTAATTTGTTTAATTGCCTTATTAAAGATGTTTTAACACGTACGATATTCTTACTCCCGATAAACTCGGATATAAATAAAAAACACCGAAATTATATAATGGTTAAGATAATATATACCCAATTTTTGAGCTTATAAAAAGCGGAATGCACTTTTATCCTCATGATTACCTTTTTATAATACGAAAAAGTAACAAAAGTCAATTAACGAAATTTTATTGGTATATAATTGGGAATGAACTTTCCAAAGCGACTTATCACTTTTATTAAGTGCGCTAACGGCAGTATAAGAAAATTTAGGTTTATTATATTCATGAATTATTACAACAGGGTAAAGGAAACAATTAAAAAATACATATGGAAATGAGTAACTGGGATATCAAGGGTAAAAGAGATATTTTTACAAAAAATATAAATAGTTAAGTAAGGACAACGTTATAAAGAAGGGTGAGGGGAACTTTAAGTATTATGAAGGCGTTCGTATTTATAGGTACTAACAAACCGGATTCGGTAGAGGTTACGTATTATACGAAATATTATACGGCGTATTGGAAAGTATATTATATAACACTGACGGTCAAAGGATATATTATAGAATAAGTTCAAGTAGTATATTATTTAACGTCGGCGACTTAGGTTTAAACCATATAATATGTTATATAGCCTATTGAAACACGTATTATTCGGCCTTGGCGACCCGAGGTTAAACTAGGTAATGCGCTACACGATTGTTTAAAGGGCGCGTTATATCGCGTTGACGTCATGAGGTTAAATCGTCCGATATATTATACGGCATATTAAAAGATACGTTATCCGATACTGACGATAAAAAAGATATATTATACAATATAGTAAGGAACGTGTTATATTCCGTTGACGACCTTGTGTTAAATGAATTAATACGTTATTCGGCCCGTTGAAAAACGCGTTATATGTCGCTGGAGACCTGTGGTCTAATCGGCTGATACTTTATATAAACCGTTAAACCTCGCTTTACCAATTCGCATCCGGTCCGTGTATTAAAAAGGTAATGCCAATATCCCGCATTTAATTAACGGAACTTCATAGCTTTTATAATGTTCAGGGAAACAAGGGGTATATTAAAAACTTAGATTATTTTTCATTAATTTTAAAAGTTATGTAACTGTATATGTACCGGGATAGGTAATACACAGTGTGGGTCCAGTCCGGGCCCAAACCGAACAAGGTCCGTCCACGATATGTTTAAGGGCTTGTAATAGGCAGGGCACTGGCCGAACCCATAAGTCTTACACGGTGGGCTATGGTAGCTTCTTTTAGGCTTTCACTGTACCTTAATAATAAAATTTATTTGGAACCTACTTGGCTTACCTTCGTAGGTTGTACTATAACACTTGAATTATATTATTGATCATGTTATAAGGAAATTGTTAAAGTTTAGTTGAATATTTGGTTTTTAAAACTGAAGTTTAAGGATTATCTAAAAAGAGGGGGAGGTCATTAGTGCACTTTTTACGTAGAATTTCGGCCTAATACATATTATATAACACCACGACATTTTTAACGGCGTCTTTACTTTTCTTTCTACCTGTTACACCACGCTCAAAAGGGGGGGGGGTTCTTCGAGGTGTCTTTGGGGGTGATATTATAGGCTATTACTTTGCTAATATTTCCAGGAATCCAACTCTGGTAATTTTACACGCTTTCACGAAACTTTGGAACAGGGAGGATGTTGCATGTGAACACGTTTCCACACGTCACGTGACTGAGTTGCACTATCTTAGCTCCATAGTAGCTCCTCAATAGGAACTTCTCTTTTTCCTCTTCATTGAGGTTTATAGACAGAATGCAACCACCTTGAGCGACAGATCCGGACTTAATCCCTTTTCATCTAGTTGAAATTACTATGATAACATTATATCTTGGATAACCAGTTAGTAGTAAATAGTACGTGATTTAAATTAACGAAGTTATAAGCGACTTGTATATTGAAACTCTATACAATTTCAAAAGCGTAAAATGTTATAATACTTTATAAAATATTTTGAAATGAATATTTATACTATTTAATAGTTATTAACAAAATTATTAAGGAGGAAATTTCCGTTGCCTAAACAAAATGGTCAGATTCAATAGGTTCAAGTTACGTTACAAAAATTAATAGTATTTTACTTATTGAAAAAGTTGAATTTAGTCCAAGATTTATGACTTTTCGCAATTAATTCGTTAACGATAGTCAAGCGAAAAACGAGTGTATTTGAAAGCGGCTTAAAACAAAATCTTATTTAGGACGTATAAATTGAAGTTTCTGATTAAACGGGCGATGGTTTGAAAACCCTTGGAAAATATTATCATTTCGTCGAAATAATTTACCAGCTTGTATATATTTGTCCCTATCATTATAGATTCGGCCGACATAAAATCAGAAAGGCGATTTGACTAGTAGAGTAATCTTTTAAAAAGTTTTCAAGTAATTATAAAGTATTATAAGTTTTTACACTCCATATAAATAGTAACTTAGTGGTTTGCGTTCTGGGGCTCCGCGTTTTATGCTTCGAAATAACTTGTACTCCCTAGGAATTACTTAGAGTAAATTTTTTAATTATATTCATGAGGTCATAAATTACAAGAGAAACGCGCTATTTGGTATAAGGTGCCGTAATCGTCCAATGAAAGTGAATCGATTCTTAAGTTTTGATATAAATAGTCGGCTTTTGGAAAAGTTTCCCGGTTAGGGTACTATTAGGTAAGAATAAGTTTAAAAGGAAAAGAAACCTTGAGCCGCGCAAAAATAGCTTTTTACTCATGTATTCCAAAAAGAACGTCGTTTTTCTCAATGAAACGAATCATGAGGCCGACGATTATAAAGCCATTTCTAATAAATTTCTTTTAAAAGTTTGTAAAATCAAGAAAACCTTGTATCATTAATACTGACGTGGGAGCCACCTAATGTTACTGGCAAGTGTTTAGCTACTAATACTAGGGTTCCAACCCTAGTAGTTTTACATTCTTCTGCGATGCTCTAAAGTAGGGAGGAAGTTGATTGAAGACACCTCATATGACTGGAGAGAGGGTTACACTATCTTTACTCCATAACCACTTCCTAACATTGACCTTTCTCCTTCTTTTTTTATATCGAGGTTTATGAACAGAATCCATCCACCTTAACCGACAGATCCGGCGTTAGTCACTTTACATATAAACCCCGATATCTTTCCGATGGTGTCTTAACTGTTTTTAATTACTATAGCTTAAGGCTATATTTGTATCCTTCAACCTACCGAATTTAAACCCTTATAACTTAAAGTAATTCCTTTACTCTCGCGTTAAGAAATAACTCCAAAGCAATTTAACGGCCCAATACGTTTACTTTACGACTTAATACGAACGTTTTACTGACGCTTTATATATAAAACCTATCGAGTAGAACCAAACCGTTCGGAAGTAAGTTTGAAACTTAAAAAACAAAATACTGATACATTATACGCTTGAACAAATATAATTCAATAACTCGATATTACCAGCATGTTTACATCTTCGGGTCAACTTCCCCCCTAAAAAGTTCCCCTTACGTACGATACAAACGACGCCATTGCTATCCTTCTCTTTACTAGGAACCGCGCTAGTACCTTAAATAACGAAGACTCCTTGAAATTCAACTACCTTACTAATGTCCTTTCTAACAGGCGTTAACGACTTAAACGCAAACCTTTTAACTAACCAGTTAAGCTTTTTAGTACTAAGTTACGATGAGCGGTATAAAATGTTACGATGATACGTAAATTCCGTCGGAACCGGAAATTTATCCGTATAAAAATGTATTACTTTTACCATAATTTTTTAAAATCTAAAAGGCCCCGCGAAAGCCACTACAAAGATTATTACTTCCATAGAAGTAAAAGTGATACTATCGACACCGACACCTTCAAAATTATTCTTCTCGTGTAGTACTACAACTTTAACACGACTAATAAAGTTTTTATTAGGTTTACAAATATAAAATAAGGAGCTCATAAATGATTTTACGTTTTCTTTAACGTTTGTAAACCCTTATTCGTGAAAGCTTACGGTATAGCTGAGGAATATGCCTCTGGACTCGCGATTTTAAAAGGAGTTTTTAATAATATATTTACTAATACGTTTATTCACCTTATTAGGCTGACGAATTATTATAAATTGGTCGAAAACGTTAAAATTATCAACGGGCCCCTTTATAATTTCCGAATTCATTGTAGCGGTACTAATATTATTATTACTGGAGGCGCCTCGCGTAGTAGGAATAACGGTGGTAACGCGCTCGTTAGAAATAGCTAGGACGATGTTATTATAACTAACGTAAACTCCTTCCGAACCGTTTTTAAGCGGCGCGCTCTTTGAGTTAACTATACGGAACCTTTTTTTCTGTAAAGACCTCAGGTTATGATTTCGTTACGATATAGACGGTTACCGGATCCATATCTATTTCTAGGACCCAGCGGAACCCCCGAGTGGCCCCAACTCCAAAGAAGTTATGAAAATCTATTTTACTTCTATAAGGTTTTCATCGACTTCAAAAAGGAAAAAGCGTAACTCCTATAAACAATCGCGAGTAAAAGTTGACAGGATTTTAATTAAATTAAGTTACTTCATCCCAGATTTGAAATATATCCCCGTTTATATTAAATTTATTTAGTAATTACGGTTTATTTGTTGATCTTTTATTAAATATAAGTTGTAGATACTATATCGTCAAGAGTAAATAGCTTGTCAACCACTTAAAGTTATTGAATTTTCCTATTTATTTACAATAATTCGTAGAAACTACGATTTATTCGCTCAGTTTTCCTTTGCGACTTTTTTACTTTAAAAATTTTACAAATATCGACTTCTATAAATATCCTTACCGGATATAAACTTCTATCGTCATGTTTTAAAAATACGACTTTATTTTAGGCAAACTTCTGATAAAATATTCATAAGTCATTTGAGAAGCTACGAAATACATATTACGTTTAGTACGAGTTGGTAACTACCGCGTTTAGAAGAGAAGTATATGCCTCGCCACAAAGTATCGAAAAAGGTCGGCGTTGTTATATTTTACGTTATCTTACAACGAGCCCGTAAAAACCGAACCGCTATTACGTAACTTATCGCCTTCACGTTATAACTGCATAAGTTTCAAATACTAGCAAGGTTGGTATATGACCGTTGGGATTAATAGTATTGGTGAACTCTTTTTCTAATATTTTTATTATTGCTTCGAAGTTTGTAAAACTGCTAACGTTCAACATGCTGATATTGTAGGCTTTATATAATAGTTCGTGGGCTGTTTCTGCTTGATAATACCATAATTGGCTTCGATGAAAAACTGTTTATATTGCATCACTATTTATTTAGCGTTAGCTTGAAATTTTGTCAGAGTAAAGTTGGTATTAATACGGTTAATTTTTATGTTTATGACTTGTATATCATTATTCATTGGTAAGTAATTTAAGGCTGTATCTTGTTTTTTGTAATATACCTAAGGAGTTTGGTATCGTAAAACGCCGTTATTTAGGTGCTAATAAGATATTTACGCTATCTATTCAAGTTAAACACGTTGGTATGGATTGACTTGAAAATTTTCATTCAGAATACCATGCTCCATATATAGGTTACCGTTCAGGTTTCTATGTCAAGACCTTTTATGAACCGAATGATTAATGTTTACTGTATTTACCATTCATATATTCAATAAATGCGAGGTTTTCATCGAAGTCATTAAAGTTTTGAGTTCCGGAGAATATACCAGTCGAATTCGATACACGCGCAATTAATGTTGGAAATAAAAATCGTAATTAATTTGAAATATCATTTAAAGGTAGAATTAGGATGTTATCAAACGTATCGAAACTCCTTTGAAGCCTTTATAGCCTAGCGGACGCACATCTATGATAAGGATTGACTAGCTTTTACATTTCTTATTACTTATTGCTAAAGTATTAGAGTTTTTAGTATCTGATTACAGGGATCCGTTCAATTTTCCAACCTTTTCATATATGATAACATATAAGATAACTTTATAATAATTTTATTAGAATGAAATGAGGAGAAATTTATGTCGTATTCCAAATAAGCTTTAAGATAAGGCATATATATACTAAATAAAAAGCATTAATCACAATGTTTATACTTATATAATATCTTTAAATTGAAAATGAAATTCAAGGAGATTACATAAGAATTTAGGAAACGCTAAAATCAAACGATAGCTTCCTTATTATAAAAAAGACGATTGGTTTATAATGTTCTTGTTTTCCGTTGTTATCGTTCCTTTTGACGATGGAATGACTCTTCTTGTGGGGTTTCCGAATCTATTTTTTTTTAACTCATGGACGAATTCATAAAAAGAAATTAGAGTCGCTATAAGTTTCCGGATTAAACTTTTTAAAAAGAAAAACGCTCTACTCGATGAATACAGAAAACATTCTTGGGTCGACTCTTTAAAAGGTTCAACTGAGACTATAATAATTCCTTTATAACGAAGATGTTTACTTAGCTCGTGATCCTCCGTCTTCTTTTAAGTGATAAAGAAGTATAAGACAAAGGTTTTAACTTGTTTCTTGTTCCTTACATCAAGCAAACGCCCCCATCTGTGCCGTTCTTCTTTCTTTTATTCTAGGTACTGGTTAAAGTAACACTTTGGGGTGTATATAAAAATATTTAAAAAGTGAACAGTTATAATCTAAGGGTGGTTTGTATTATCGTAAAAGTAATGGAGTTATTACCACTCAGTAGGTAACTCTTGGAAATCCCCAGTATCCAATTTTTACTTCTTATGCGGCGGTATCGATGTTAAGAAAAAGAAAAATACAGTTGGTTGAATCCCAAAATATATCGCATATTTCATTCCCCATCATTTTCAAGATTCAATCGACTCCTTTTTCAAAAAAAAAAAAAAAAAAAAAAAAAAAAAAAAAAAAGGACGTAAGATTCCCACGGTAACTTCAAAACGCCTGTTTTTGTGGGCTATATTAGGTTAATAAGGCTATCATGTCATCGGTACTAGCTTTTAAAAATCGGGAAACGAACATTATCTTTTCCAAAACTTTCATTTTATAAATTAATGTTTGTGACGGTATCTAATGTATATTAACTTTAAAGTAAACAAAAAAATCTAAAGTAACAGAATAAATCTACATGGACCAAATATGTGATTGAAAACATTTATGGCTTTTTTTTAAAAACGGCCTTTTAAATTAATTTTCTTTAACTATTTTAACAATAATGATAACAACCCTTGAAACTGTTTATAATATCACTTATATTTACAAATACTATACAATGCCTTCAATGTTGAAAAAATATGAAGGATTATGTAGTAAGGTGACTTTTCTATAAGTAACATTTACTTAACTCACAATAAGTTGAGTATATCATTTTATGGGTTTATTCCAAGTTAAAGTATATTATACGCATACTTTCCACCATAGCACGAGCTACAAAATTTAATACACTCATTTATGAGAGGACAAGTTCGCAGTTTGCCAAACTTAAAACAATATATCCTCAATTTAACTCCATAATATTATTCTAACTTTGACTAATCGAATCGACAACGTTGTAACGTCTCATGGTTTATCAATATTGATTATTACGTATTGGGTTAAAAATAAATGATCAAGGTCAAAGAAGAGGTTACTTTCAGGTTGTTAAGCCTAAGATAAGACCAAATTAAATGAAAATCCCGTGCAAGGAGCCTTTACTAACTGCACTAGTATAAAAGAGTGGTAATTAAAAATGGGTTTAAATTTAAAAATTACGAAACTTTTATTTAATGGCAGCGACGGTATTTTTGTTGAAAAAGAACCAAGAATCCTTTTTTGAAACAATGTTAAAATCAACCCCTAAAAGTCCTAAACATTGTCAAATTAATATATGGAAAGTTAGTACTATTACGAAAACTACTACTGTAAGCATTTCTCTTAGGCAAACGAGTTAGTCTTAAACCAAATAACAATAATTAATAATCTATAACTTTATATTTTATAACTAAGATTTTGATTTGATTCTTATCTTTTTGATTACTTTATTTTTTTCCCGTTCCATATACCACTTCAATTGTTAAAATGACATTATCGAGCGAAGTCGCCAAATTGCGTGAAGAAATCTACGTTTCGTAACTTAATACCAATTCGACAAGTCCTAACGCGATTTTATGCGACAAAATGAAATTCTATATTAGCAAAATGTAAAAAAAAAAAAAAAAAAAACGCTAGTACTAGATTCAATGCTATCACCAACGTTTCAAGAAAAGATTCTTTTTTGACCCGCGGATCTATCATTTCTAACGTAAGAAAGGTTAAAATACATGATTTTACAGATATTTACGAATAATTAAATAAAAAGCACCTAACTAATTACATTACATAGTACATCCTCGATCCGCACGTGGATGAAGAATTTGACCATGGCTAACGCGTTTTTTTTAAAACTTATGAAAATTCATTAGTCAATGGAGTATTAATATGTAACATAATATAAAATATACCTTTAAAACCAAACTCAACGCAAAGATTAATAGGCGTGCACTTTAAATACGATAAGGAATACTTTACAAATGCTAATGAAAATTATTTTCGAATTGGAATAACTTGAAGATTACATTTAAAATCCCTAACCTCAAAAACTATAAAAAAGTGATAAAGGCGTTAAAACCCCTTGATTCTCTTATAAACTTTCAAAAAGACCGTTTCTAAATCCCAAGACAAATTGAACCATCATCCGCTCCGTTAATACCTGCTTATTACATACCAATGATGAAAAACCTGTTGATTTGCTTCATAACGTAGCACCTTTACATAATAATGTAAAATATAATTTTAGTAACCCTAGCACACTTGAAGAAACGGCAGCCAATACGTTAAATGGAATTATCGTTAGAGTTATCCAGTTGATTTAATAATATAGTTGAGTCTTTCATAATCTTTCCTACGGTTCAATATGTTTTACTCTTTCATCCTTAACTTGAAATAGTAAAGTACCTGCAAGTTAAGCTTTATATACTGAATACACCTATATACACAATCCTGTTATAGGCCATACCATCATGCTTCACTATTCAGGCTAAACGAATTAAAATTACTTTATTATTACGGTTTGAAATTTTTAAAGATTAAATTAATGATTAGAAATCCTATCGACAATTGTAATGACAAGCCCAACTTTCCCGAGAAACCTATCAAAATATATTATGGTAACTATAAAACTATCACGGATTTTTCTGAATTGTGGAATGAAGTAAAAAAGTATTCGTGAAAATCTTGGAAACTTCCCGACGTAGATATAATACGCTTTTTCAACATTAGTACTTTTATATCATTCCTTTCTTAAGATTTTTACTTACAGTACCCTGGAATTCTTATCAATTACATTAATGACTACTACATTAACATCCTAACGAAAGTAGAAGGTATCCGCGAAATTTATCATGGTATCAAAGACTACTTTGAAGATAACATTTACTTTAAATAACATTATATGAATTGGGTTATAACGAGGTAAACGGAATTAATGACCAAAAACCATTAGGGTATTCTTAATTCAATACTTGACAAGCCGATATTTTACCAATAACTATTAGGGAAAGTTTATGTTCAAGAAGCTACTGTTCGACAATAGCTCCGGAGAGTAGTGACAAGTGTTAACGAATTGAAATACGCTTTATGACGCCACAATACCAATTTTAAAAAAAAATCAACTAGTTACGCTCCAAACTTATAACTGAAATAACGTATAAACCAGATTTATTCAATATATTTCCTCAATATAATAATATCCACGTTGTTAATAAAAAAAACAACGTAATGGTATATTATATCGAACGAAAATATAACTGGAACAATTATTCAATATCTGGTTTAAGGTCTTTGCATTGAAAACCACAATTATGATAAAGTTAATAACGAAGACCAATCTTTAACGAACCGGTCAGGAGTAAGAATTATAGTCGTGATATTGTTAAAAGGTATTGAATTTGGAGAAAATCCAGTCATTGGTCAATGACTTACCCTCTAGCTCAATAGTATAAATAGGTAATATATTATATCCAGTACCCTATTATAATTGGGTAAATGAAGTTAGACTTCATTGAATGTAACGAAAGTATAACGAATAGTTCCAATCATGATTTCCTTAACAAGTTTATGTAATATAGAAACTTGATTCTTCACATAGCTGAATGAATAACTAATTAAGCCTTTTAATAACGTATAAGTAATAAAACGTTCACGTTTACCATAATTGAACTTTTAATCTACGGTATAATTTTAATATTAGTTATTTATCTGCAGACCACTCATCATAGGATATAGTGATGTGTATAAGGGTAGAAAAATAAGCAATAATAGGTTATTCAAAATACGTTGTATTATAAAGGAACGGTACTTTTACTACATGGATCATTTGTTTAAATGCTGATAGAGTTCAAGGTAGCTGTAGTTTAGAAAACAATTAACGTTATTGGTCATAACTATTATTTAAATTACTATTAATCGAATTGAGCTTTTTATCCCTCAATACCTTACTTTCCTTCATTGGTATCTGGACAATAAAGAATCTTGGATTTCAACGACGAAGCTAATGTTAACGAACTTGTTAAAAGCGTTTAGAGGTTCTATTTCGTCTCTTTGTAGAGGTATTTGTAGTTTTATCATTAAGGTATGAAGTTAAACGTAATACATGAAGGTAATTGAGAGCTCCGTTCATTGTATCAGCATTTGGATTATGAAAGCGACGGAAAATTATACAGGGTTTTGAAGTTTCAGAAGTAGAACGATGTGGAATTAGTCATCCTTAAGGCTTTTGAAACTATTTTCTACTTTGATTAAATGAATATTCAAGTCAATTTTTTTTTAAGTTTTCACTCAAAAACATTAAAGTTTCAATAAAAAGATTTTGGTCGATATATTTCATTTGGATAATGAGATTATTTTTTAGGTTATGAATTTAATTTAATTTTATAAGACAAACAAATTACTCATATACTTATAAAAATAATCAAATAGAAAACAACAAAGATATTGTGAGTTAATACATATAAAGGATCACCTAAAACTCTTGTTAACGATACTAGTATCAATTTTACGACGACGGTGTTTTAGATCAATATCAAGATAATGAAGATTTAATATAAATACGTGTATATAAAGCCTGTTTAAATCATTGGAAGTGTCGAAAAGGCGAATATATTACTTCGCAAAACGTTCCATATCATCACGCGGAATATCGAAAGGTTTACAACTTAGCAAATCCATTGTCAAATGAAGGCAATGTACCTGAATAATGTTGCAAGTCCAAACCTTTTCGTGCTATTACGACGAGCTTTCAAAATATATCCTCGTTTAATGCACAGGTATCCAATATTAGTAAATTTCCAAAAGAAAGCTGTAAATTATGGTAAAGCCCTTAAAGAACTATGGAAGGACTGTTTACACAGTTTAATCAATAACTCCATTAACATCATAAACGTCATTATAACAATTAATGTATTTGTTTTACTTTTACAACCGATGGTACTGATAAAGCGGAAACCTATCAAATGTGATCGTTCATTTATAATATGAAGTATTGTTAATCTGAAAATAGTGATTAGAATTCTCCATGATCCAACAATATTTCGTAGGACTTATGTTGAACTTTATATTACAGCAACTAACGATAATAATAAAAATTTGAAGTTAATGAAATAAAATAATGTTTCCTTACTTCTCGTATGATTGACAACTCTATAAACCATTGCCGGAATGGAAAAAAGATTAAAATAAGGAACGTTAAAATCAAAAAAATACATATCAAGCCGGATTAATAATATTATGTGTGTTAATAGAAACAAAAACGATGATTAAGGTTTAGCGGTTCAACTTAACAGATATTGTATTATGTGTGAATTAGGTAATCCCTTTAGAAAAACCAATAATATTGAAATCAATAATATCCTTACTCTGGTAATTATACCTATTATATCTAAAAACAACTCTAACATTTAAAACTCAAATATCACAATCTTTTGGTGAAAGTTCATTTAAGAAGTTGAAAGAAAGACCACGGGGCAGCCATAGGAAAACTTACGGCTAATCGTTTAAGGATACAGTTTGAAGGAATAGAGTGGATCCATCCGTAGTCGCCATTAATTCATAAAATCACCTAACCTTGAATAGTCATTCTGACAACAAAAGTATTACCCAAGACTAATAGAAAATTCATTCCTGTTGGCTTTAATATAACTAAATCGTATATGGAATTGATTATTGATTTATAACAGTTGATCGTACTGAAACTACCTCCAAATCGCTGTGAAAATTACATTTTGGGAACGGTTAAATGATGTATTTGTTCATTATATGAACTAGTCAAAATAATCATTTATTGGTTTATGAATTATTTAACTCACGATACACTTTGAGGGAGCATATAAAACTAATGTTTCCTTTAATATATATATGAAATAACTGTACATTCTTCATTGGAATGAACAATTGTATAACCTTTGAATAATCAACGATTGAAAACCTGAATTTTACAAAGTTCAAAAACCCTAAACTCTAAATAATTGTTAATCCATATATTTCATGTTAAAGTGAGCATCTCAGTTCCTATTAAAAAGGTCAAAACATTAACTCGGCTTAAATTGATGAGATGAACATAGTTAGGGTTTGACGTTATTGAAAATAACGTGTTCATGAAAACTTTACTGTCACCATATACCAAGCGAAAGCTTATTAAAATCTATCCATTATAATATAGATACAAACCTAGTAGATAAAAACCTTTATCGATTGAAGTGAAGGTTAGAAAAAGAAATTTGAAATTTAAACGTGGAAATTCATATAATTCTGATTGATCTATCGAAAAAAAAAAAAAACTTCAAAACCATGCGATTTACTCATGATATAAACCGATAATTTAAAATCGGATGCCTTATAAGACTTGTTAATAAAAATATATATAAATACCAATTCAATATTATTGAATGTTATGAACTCAAGTAATTGGCTATTGAGTCTATGGATTATATCCCCGTGAATGTAACTGAATACGCAGTACCTGGCTAGGGCGCAGCTCGGGCGTAGTTTGCAGGCAGCATGTGCGAGTATGCGTGACAGGCTGGATACGTATTATGCCTATAAGTTTTATACAAAGCACTACTATAACCTTTTCTAGTTTTCAGCCGATAACTTAATAGGAAACTTCAATTGATTTTCACATGGTTTACTATCCTTAGTCAGACTCAAATTTTTTAATAGGGTTTTCTTTAACCATGTAAAACTAATATTTCCTGAAATAGAAGAATCGATAACAGATATAAATTATTTTAAACTATACCTTTGAGTTACGTGGAAAGATAGGCCGTTGGTGAAAAAATAATCCTCTACCTTTATTAATATACCTTCAACCATTATAAAGACGATTAAAATTCATATGTTCCCAGTATAAAATATCAAACGTTATATCGCATTTGTTATTAAACAAATATAATAGTTTGATTAGTTGATTTTCGCATTCGAGATTACGTGCGACTTCGTCTTAGTTATGAATAATATTTATTTGCTCGAAACCAAGCGAACAGTAATGAGTACTGGATATTCAAGATTTAGGGGTAAATGAAAACGATAGGAACAATCGTAATTTGATAAATTCACTTTTACGTAAGCGGCGACATGTGAAAAGATCGTGTTCATATTAAAGGCGAATAAAGCATGAATTGAAAAAGGTCGATATAAGGTCCTTAAAGTATAGTGTTGTTTTACGCAGGTTATAAAACAGTCTCTTACGGTATATTGAAAGAACGTTGGATACGAGAGAATATTCGATACGAGTAAGTTTATCGATTCTATTAGGGCGATTTTCAACGAACTTAATCGCGCGAATGAAGCCTTAGTTGAATTTAGAGAGATTACTTCCAAACGATAAGAACTTCTTAATACTGTTCGTTATTATATTCGAAACATTACTTGTTTATGCGCATGGTTTAAATTGGCTTTCGACCGTTGAATATAATTACCACACTTTTTGTATATCTTTATATATTCGAAACATGTTCATTAAGGTAAACGTTAACCCTATGGACTACATCGAGACCTTGGTAAATTACTGCGAGTTTGTGATCGATTTATGGTTTTTAAACCTAAAACGTGATTTTAATCAATCGTTATTGAAACTCGTATACATATACTGAACTGATAAAGATATAAGTGAAATGAGAGTTTATACCTTTTGAATATTTTCGTTTGAAGGATAAGGTATTCGTATCTACATATTTCAATAAACCCTTTCGGTATATACCTCAACCTAGGAACGTTCTATAACGTAAATAACGGGGGAAAAAGCCGAATTAAATAATTTATAAGTCGTTACGTACGTAATAACCCGACAAAATATCATCAACGTAGTTGTAAAACTCTCCCAGTTTCTCGTTCAACATAGGTATATACGGTTTAAGTTGAAAAATAAAATGAAGACAATGTAGTAAAGACGATAGAAGAAGTTAAATTCTTGAATACAATTTCGTTGAAAATCATGTAACTCTATTAATATAGCTGCAATATCGAATAGAAAGAATTAAATTAATTGAAACACGTATAAACAAGCATTGATTCCTTATACTTATACAGTTTGATAATATATATATATGTACGTTTCAATTATTTGTAACTATAATCATTAATATATCATAAACAATGATTGAATATAACAGTTAAGAGCAAAGATCATTCGGAAATTATATTTTCGAAATTTGTGGGAAATGTTCAAGGTACGATGAGAAATGCGAACGAATTAAAGAACTGAATTCCGCTCAAGTATGAATAAATGTTTCAATAGAATATTATAATATATCATTTCGGGAATAACGTGGAATTTAATTTTCAACATTTTTTTAATACGATATCAACAAGTAATAAAAGCCATTGACGAGGCGTATTGAGTAATTTATAATCAGTGAGGATTACCTTTGTATATAATAATATTACGCCTTAAGTCTAAGGTTATTCAAGGTGTTATAGGATCGGTTTTCATTATTATTTTCATCTGATTTCGACGAACAGTATTAAAAGGGTTGCATCAATCGTAATTAGTATTAATTATACGTTTTAGTAATATAAGGCGAATTTCAAAGTCAATAACACCAATCACTAGAAAATATAAGGTGGTAAAATATATTATTTCACACGAATCAATAAGTCTTCGAAACCTATTCGATTACAAAAAGGTAATTACTTAACAATATTCCCGGAAAAAGTTCGATGGATATATTTTTATTAGACCAAAGGAAAAAAATCTTTACCTAATGAACTGTCAGGATCTTTTTACTTGATGATACGAAATTGATTTTTTTAAGCATCGGTGTTAAATTACCGAATCAATAAACTAGTGGTAAGTATACGCTAGTTTTTATTGGTTATGACGCCGGTATTATCAATTTTAAACTAGTGGAGAATGGAGATTTAATATTCATGGCTGGGTTTTTTAGTAAATTTACGAAATAGGATAATTTTCCCCTATTTTTGATTGAAAAAAACCTGACTAGCGTTATCGAAGCCAATGTATTGAACGAAGTTAAATATCCAAACGGCTATTTGATGTATTCGAATTATACGCGAATGAAAAAACTAACGGCCTTTCATATACGTGTCAATTTATATCAATAGTCAATTACTCTATTCAAGTTGAATAAAACGTGAAAAACAATTAAGAGTTATATAAATTAAATAATACCTCATATTGTAACTAATTTCATTACGGGTTTAAGGATCAGTTTTTTCGTTATTGGGTACCACATAAATTTATAAAGAAAAATTAGCGTCATTTTGAAACGCCTTCGTGATATGAAATGATATTTCAACCTGAAAATTACGACTTGATATTCGAAGAGATGAAATACATTAGGTTCATTGTAACTGTTGACGAAAATATACGGGATAACACCAACAATATCCAAGTTATTTTGGAGAGGAAGTCCTTACATACCAGTTCAAAGCTCCGGAGTTTTTAAGGTTTTATTGTTTGAATTTTAATTGTGTTTAAAATATATTTTCAATTAGCTAATTATATTATTAGGCTTATGGAATATGAAATTCGGTAGTTTGAAACTAATGGGAAGAAATATTTTCAAACATCAAAATTACTCTTCGGTACGGCCTCAATTTTCATACATTAGGATTTGATTTGGCTGGCGATAATCCAAATTTTATGAAAAACTAAAAGTATTTATTTAAATGCAATATGTATTCTAAACTAAACAATAATAAGTTGATTTTTTGATAGAATGACGAAAATAATAATATAAGATAGGCTATCTATAAAGTCAAATTTCAGTTTTACCTTAATTTATACATTTAGATAAACTCGATTCCATTAGGTGGAATAAATGCGAATTTTGGATAAGGTTACTTCAAAATTGAAAGTACGACTAATACAATATGTATATGTATTATTGAGTTATAATGTAGGTAGTTTACTTTCGTTTCTATTGTTGCTTAATACGAGAAAATCTCTAAAATCACGGGGGGGGGTATAGAATACAATTAATAGTAAGGATTTAAATTGCTAAGAAGCAGAATTCTCTACAAAGAAATATAGTTATTTAAAACGCTAATCATAATAAAACCTGCACTCTAACCGTGAAAAATATCAGTTATATAGATAAAGGAGAAAAGTATTAGGATCAAAAATTTAACAGGTAAATATAGGTTATAATAGGAATTGAAAAAAAAAATTAATCAAGGTTATTACAAAAAGTGTAATTGGAACATGTGATGCAAGGGGAACTAGCTAAGTAGAAAAAAAGGAAGGAGATATTATAAGTTACAGTAGAGGCCGTATTTATAGGCGTAAATGTACTGAATTCGGTGAAGGTTATTTGTTATACAGCGCGTCAGAAAACACGCTGTACAGTATAGGTAACCTGGGAACAGTAAAGTCTATACGTTATATGGTGAATTTCAGGGGGCGAGTTATACGGCTTAAGAGGCCTAGAGGCGAAACGGATTATTTATTATACGGTACGTTGAAGATCTCGTTAAACAATGCTGGTAACTAGGGGTCGGAACGGCTTATACGTTATATGGTACGTTATAAGCGTGTTTTACGGCACCAGAAATTTATGGTCAAAGTAACCTACGCTTCATACGATACGTGAAAAGGCATGTTACTAGCCAGCGTCAAACTCGCGCGGAAACATGACCCGTACTTAACGTTGAGAGGGCGGGATATTATGATCTTTAAGGTGTTTAATAAAAAAGGAAATATTTTGAGAACTTTTGCCATTAGCTATTAAATTTATAGGTTTCGTAACTATACACTTGACGGGATATATAATACCCGGATCGAGTGCGCCCGAGGCGCGGTCCGTAGGCAGTATGTATGAGGGCATGTAACGGGCTATACACAGACCATGCTCGTAAATTCTCCATGAAGGGCCCTTGTAGCCTCTTCTATTCTTTCGCCTCTACCTCAATAGTTAACTCCAATTGGCGCCTACTTAGCTTACTATCGTAAGTTAGACCATTACAACGAAAACTTAAACCATTCACTTTTTATGGAGATGTAGAAAGTAACTCGATATATATTAGCTTCGACAATCAACGATATAATAGCCAACTTTTATATAGGCAAAACGATATGTACAATACTTAAATACATTATTACGACATGAAGCATTCTTTTTATTTTGGTAATAGTCTATTCTGATCCGAAAAGCTTATTCAAATACCTTTTAAAATTGCGGACCACCTACGAAAAACATCGAATAATCAATGTAATAACACTGCGTGAAACCTACGAGGGCAAGGAAATTTAGAAATTTCAACGGATTAATAGCAAAAACAATTATATAAACGCTATAACGAAATTCTTAATAAATTAAACCGTTAAAGAATTTTAAATATTAATGAATGAATTATACGAAAAAAACGCGACATTAATAGACTAACTGTTAAAGTTAAATTATTTACTGCCGAATAATGATATCCAAATAAACTATAAGTCTGTTAGGATAATGAAGCCGGCGACGGTAACTTGTTTAGTTAGCACAGTTAAATTGAATATCTGCTTAAGTTTGTGATAAAAGAATGGTTCATGGAAATTAATAAAGTCCGAGCTCGGAATCGTAGTGTAATTAGGGTCGATTGACCTTTGAACTTGATAAGGGTTTGGATATGTGAAGAGAATATAATTTAGTGGTAACCGCAAAGGATTGATCGACCACACTAGTGTATTCGTACAAAACATAAAGCCGTTAGTATGAAAGTAACAGTGATTACAGTATAGTAAATCAATTTCGTTGTAAATAAAGTTAACTATATCGAATTTAAGTAAAGTGTATTATTATGCGGGTCTATTATAAGTTTAAGCATAATATGCACCCATTTTATACTAGGGTAGAAGATGAGTAATTTTCTATGTAAATTACGGAATAAACCAATCAGCGGTTTCCGTATCCTAGAATACTACATTTACTACTTGACTGAATAATACCACTCTAGATTTTTTCAGTCCAATCAACAACGTTCAAACGTTTATAGCGCTACTAACATTTACTACTTTTTGTTTCTAGCCTTTTCGGGCTATTTCAACTTGAATACAGTATTCTTTCATTTCAAAAATATACCTATATTATCCGTAATTCGTCCAGAGGCAAGAAATTTAAATTTACGTAATAATTTATCATAAATCCTAATATCATATTACTCAAGCGATTTGTGTAAATATAACAACCTGTAAGGATACTATAACGTCGATTACATAAAAAGGCGTATCTATCAAAGTATATGATATTGATAATGATTTTATAATGAAAGTTAAAATCGTTTCATAAAAATAATTTCAATAGTAGAATAGCTTGTAAATACAATTGATATTCATGACAACCCTATGTTAACACATTGAAGATTTCACTTCCGAAATAAATGTTACCCGCCGCACAAAAAAGCCGTAAAAGCCGTTTCAAAACCGGGTATCCGCATTATCGTTATAAAATACGAAATTTCGATTATATGAGGAAAATAGAATGAACGATTCATACCGTGGCAAAATAAGAAAATTATCCAACTTTTCACTAAAACAACACAAACGGAAAATCAAAAATTCGGATAAACGAATTTTCCGTATTGTTTACATCCATACCAAAATTATTAATATAAATTATATTTTATCTAGGTGAAGTATCTAACCTTACCTGCCTTTCCATTGATTGCTTATATTGTATAAACATATATATCTACAGCCGTAAAATATGGAATAGCGTGTTTTATCACTTTCATCTTTGAATACACTATAAAATTACACTAATATTAGTAATACCTCATAAATAGAAATTGTAATCATTCATGAAATAAATACCAGGCTTGATTTTTATAAGTAATTTTTGTTATGACCAGGCTTTATGAGTGCCATGTTCTATATTAAGTAAAACTTTAAAAACAATTAATAATCCTTCAAGTTATCGGATTTTTCGCCTTTTTTTATCAGTTTTCCCTTTTTTAATTGTTTTCCTGGTTCTTGATTGCATTTTATCACTAAAAGATAGAGATAATCATCATATATAGATAAGGAAGTTCCGTATATATCGTTACGAGAAACCTGAGGTTAGAGAGCTCTGCTCACTAGTTTAGCCTATTCTAGAATATACCCGTTATCTCAAATTTCTATTTCCATTTTTTCAATAAACTAAGCTCGCTTTGACATGCTAATACATATGATGTCTGGAATACTGAAGATGCGGTCTAACAAATTTTTAAAATTAAGTTGTGTAGCTTCACTTTCACACCTAGATTTGCTCAAATGAAATGCTGCCTTTTTCAGCAATAATAACAGCTTTGGTAACTATCATAATAACGGTAACAGTAGGTATATTATAGCTTACCTATGCGACGCCATATATCGGCAATTCATTAACGTTTGAAGACTATAAATTGACGACTTGATAGTTTGGATAATAATGTACGCGAAGTACAGAATTAGATTGAAAACAATGTTATGATTGGAATAACTGAAGGGGTTATAACTACCTTAGCTATTGTACGATGATATTTTCCCAAACCCTAATTTTCCGTTTATCGTCTTAGCCTTTAGTTTTAGTCTCTTATGCAGGTAAATAGGAATTCCTTCTTTATGAAGATTTTTTTTATCTCGTGAAAACAACCGTTAAAAATGCAAGTAAATTGCCGTCCGTTGTTATAAGTCCAAGTGCCGTTTTAAGCTTAAATCTTTTCGAAAACACGACCGCCCCCAAAAGTACCAATGCGAGCTACTAAAATACGAGATATATAATAAAACATAGGGTTTAAAGCTTTTCATATGATACTTAGTGGGAGGAAGGCATTCGAAGAAGAAAAAAGATAAAGGCTTTTAACCCAAGATATCCCGATTCTTTGGATCTCGGTATTATAACTATGGGCAAGTAAGTTATTTTTACAGATTTTGTTCATTTTCAACACGGCTGGAATTTTTCAATCACGTTAACTTTGCACTTCAAAATGAACTGTCGTTTAGGGCTTAGTACCTTTATAGGTAAGAGAGTTTTCGTTCCTGTATCTTTTAGCGTCGCTGGTGTTACGAGTAAGTATTATCCTACTGCGTACGGTGATTTTTTTATATTTAACTTTCAATGGTTTATAATTGGTTCCGGTAATCTTAAATGTCCATCCGCGATTTTGATAATTTTATTTGTATTGAGGCGATGTACGATTTCTCCGTTTAATATTCCTAAAATATCTGTATATTACGCGATTTTCCTTATAGGTATTTTCGGATGCGTTAATAATGAAATTGGGTTCGTGTAGTCGGTATATAACATTATTGGAAGAGGCAACTTATTTACTTATGGCCGAACTTCTTTTAGGTATCATACCACAGCTAGTAATTTTTGTCTGCTAATAGTATATCTTGTTTCGGCATCGTTTAACTTTCTAGAAAAGAAGGTTAGGATTATTATATACAACATCCACTTGTAGATAACCTTGGTACCCATCGGTAATCCCTTTAGTTAAAAAGCAACACTTTCGATTCGCTTATCTTATACATCTATTACTAGATAATATTAAAGTAAGCGATCCTGTATTATTACGACGTTTTGTTTAATGGCTACGCATACGGTAAATAAAGCTTTAACGTATTCATTTTACACTTAAACCATTTAGAGACATATTATATTTGTTTTAAAACTTTCCCTATCAGAGTCGTTTTCGGTGCTCTTTTTATGTAAAATGTTTTTAGAATTATCGTCTATGATATTCTTCTAGGCATATACAACTCGACGTATAATATAACGTACCGAAATTAATTTAATATCTTCAATAAAGTAAGGTAATTTTTAGGTTTTACTTACATTTCGAATCCCCTTCGAAATTCTTCAAACATCTGAACTCTACTTCGTAATAGTTTAAATCCAAATAAGTAATTGTAGATTTCGAATAAAACAGTTCTGTATGGGGTAATTCTAATTTTTCCAAAATCGAGGCAAGAAAAATATTGGTAATGAAGGAAGTTGAATACTACGTAAAATACAAGTAAGAAGGTGTTATAGATATTAATATATACGTCGAAGGGCCGTTTTTCAGGTGAAGTTTTCTTCCATTAATAAGGGTAGTATTAGTCCATTTATTTTCGCGTTCTTTCAGTTTCGCCTCATGGTATTTTCGTTAACTTCTTTATTATTCTTACTTTTCTCGCTATTTAGTAATATCAATTTACTCAAGCTAATATTTCCATGTATAAAATAGGTATATATACTTCCTATTATTCCTTAAGACATTTTAAACATTAAATATTATACATTCGGTTTAATAAATACCGTTTTGTATTTATAACCGGGAGTAATAGGGAACACCTAATATTCATTCGATGCGTTACCTTGGAAAAAGCCGTTGAAATTACCGTAAAAAAGTATAGACGACGTTATTTCGTAAATATGTAGGCTATTATAGATTGATTGGATAATTCTTCACTAAAATATATTCATTAACGAATAGATACTCGCTGTTTCTATTTAATAGGTATCGTAAATGTATACCCCATTTAAATCAACCTAATACAGAAAATCCACTTGATTTTATAGCAGGATAAAGCCTTTATGCAAATACGACCTTAATTTATAAGTATCGGTCATTTCAGCTGAAACGTTTTGCCATTTGGTTCTTGTTCCATCAAATACGTAACACGATTCAATATTTATACGTCTCTTAATCTAAAAGTCAAAGTATTTTTCCAGGTATATACTAGCCTTTGGGTCTATATTAATCCTTTCTCTACATTTTCGTAAAGTTGTAGGTATTTCTCGTTAACAAATTCTTCCCCCTTATTTTTTTTCCTTATGTTTTAACGTTGATATCGAATGCCTTATATCATCTCATAACAATATTTTATTGTACGTCTTTCAAATCCCTTTATCTGGGGCAACGTTTAAAGTTTTTGTCGAGTTTGTTGTTTTGCGCTATTGTTATTCGTTTTTCTTCGTCATATGCTTGGCAACCCTCTTCTAAGTCTCTCTTAATCTCCCCCGTTTGTTTTTCACTATCGCTAATATTCGTATACCGAAACTTTTAAAATACCTCTTTGTGTTTCTCGTCAGTCAAAGCCTGTAAAGCCAGAATATCATAGTTTTATCCATCTAAGCCCGAATTAGTTTTCGTATCATAATCAAAAATTAACAGCTTAACAGGAGAAGATAGTAGCGCAAAGCAATCAGGAAGATCGATTTCTCTTTCCAAACGCTAAGTCGAAACACGCGAAAAAAGTAAACGCAATAGACAGTTGACGAAATAGAGGTGTTGTTTTGTAAATAACCCCTTGACCTTGTTAAATGTAATGACTTTTCTCGATATTTTACTTTTTCGTTTATTACGTCTTGCCATTACTATTATTATTTTCGTATCGCTCTCGTTCGTTGTAATCTCTTTTTCGTTCGTTTCTGTCAAGACCCTGTTCGTTTCTAATATAATTAAAACATCTCTAAAATGTACTAACCTTTAAATAGCAGTATTTCCTGTGGTTTTTGTACCGAATAACATTTTCCTGGAGTAAGACCCGCCCCAATTTAGGCGTTTCCCTTATTCTTATACGTATTTTACGAAATCGATAAGTTCGTTTAATTCTAGTAAGCATTTTATATCGTACTTATCCATGTGTTGATCTTCGTCCTTTTCGTTATTGTTTTCGTTCTCCAAGTCAAAATCCGACGTTTCTCCTTCCCTACTCGTATGCGATTTATCGGTAGAGTATTAATTCTCGTTTAGAACCCGATTTATAAAATTTAGCTAGGCATTAAAAGACAATAGTTTTATACGTAGTTTTACAGGTTTCACAACTAAATATACACCTTATCCCATATGTATAGGGATATTTTAAAACAATTATTCACAGGGGAATGACGAAAATGCCAGTCACAACTTAGTAATAAATAATGTAACGGATAATTACCTATCATAAAGGGGTAAATTAAAAAGATAATACTATCAACTACAAAAAGAAAAAGCGTAGGTTACTAATGTCGTACGACTCCTATCAATTATCGTCAATGTTATTAGTAGATAGCTTATTTAAACGGAAATTCCCATACGAGTTACCGTATTTCGCGTAACGATGTTAACTATATAACCGTTATCCATTAAATACCTATTAATATAGATATTTTAGGTATTACGTTAAATGTATCAGATTCTGGTTTCATAATATATAGTTCAGCACAATCTTTTACAGCTGTTATTACCGCCGAATAGATAAATGTTATACGTTTTCGTTTATTCCTCGTAGTTTTATCCTCATTTTCGTTCGTCAAATCGTATCGAAACCACATTTCCTCGCCATTTGTTTTCTTAATATAAGACTACGGTCTAACCATTACTCGAAAGTAATTTTAAAGTTATTGTGATAAGGTATTTATTAAGTTAAATCGTTTCGTGAAATAATCTGAAAATATTCGGATAAAGACGACGTCTTCTCTTTTTCCCGTGGTATTGGCTTTTTACTCCTTTTATATAACGATACGAAACTGGGAAAATCCTTCGAGAAACCGTTTTTTGTCGATTTAAGTTATCGAAGAAAATGTTTAAAATTGTAACGCTGAAGGATAAGGGGACTTCAATTTTGTACGAATATTTAATAAACCTTCTTTCTCGTCTTTAATTCGAAAGTATATATTCTTATACCTCTTAATTCGAATATTACGACGTTAGGCGGTAGTTCAAAGGGTACTATCCTCGATCCTTTTCCCTTTTCTTTTATCCGTACAAACCTATTAACGTTTTTACCGCTCGGTTCATAAATCCTACAGGTTTCCACCATTTACGATTGAGTTTTCCCGGTATAATGGATTAATGTCAAAGGTAAGGTAAAAGTCCGAGTACCTGGTTCGATTTCTTAATGTTATAAATAATGGCTCGCATATCTTTAAGTTAGACTTACTTCCCATTTTCAACTCCTCGGGGATTACTCGCCCCAACAATACCAAATCACGTATTTGATACGTTTTTACCCATATCTACTAAGGTTAAGGACTGTTGTAAAACCTGTAGTATAGTTTAGGAAGATTCCTACAATCAAAATATATCTATTCGTCATTTTACGTTTACTATTACTATTACTATTTTTTTTAATATTACCTATTTTATTTCTTATGTAATATAAATTTCGCGATTTTTTTATCGTCGCTTTGAAAATGGGTTCAAAGTATTGTTAATGTCAATCATAATACCTACAAATAATTAGCAAATTATAAAAAGCGTTTCCGCCGTTATCTTAAGGCGTTAGCCTACCTATTTGTTTTTACATCTGTTTTATAATCGTTTCGGCAAATACATTTCTTATTAAATACTTTGAGGTATTTCTTTTTTTCGTCTTACGAGAAAAAAGGGTTGTTATCACGGGTAAAAACCACGGGTACCACGATTAATATCTCTCGTACAACGTCATACGAAATCTTCTCTTTATATATTCCGTTTGGATCCATAAAGTCTTTAAAAACCAAAAGGTACGTTACTCTTGTTTACAACATGGTATCGTTATTTAAACTGTTATTTATAAGGTAGGCTAAAAACCTATTTCTCGGTTAATTTTACAGTGTATAAAGGCATTATACGGCGACTTTATCTACCCTCTTTACGTATTCAACTAACATTTCATAGGAAAGCCTTCCGAACGAGATTGCATTGCTATTACTTCATTACTAATTATTATTGGACGAAACTTAAAAAGAATTCTAAAAAGTATCTCATAATCCTTCTATTATTGTCTTTCCTCTTTTAGTATATTACGGTACCATTTGACGCCTCCGCTTTTCCCCCCGTTTTCAAATAACTTTTACAAATCTCTTCGATAATAGTATACTTCTAAAATTAGGTTTCCGCCACAATCTCCACGTCCTTAATAAGTTATTTGCACTTTTGCCGATTAATTTGGCGAATATTCGTGTAAAAGTTATCCTAAAAGTTATAGTATATATAGTAAGTAATGTTACGGTAATCATTATATTTCGTAAGTATGGTCTTACTTCCAAAAAAATAAAATCTTTTCAAGGAATATAAATGTTGAGCGGTTTGGATTTCTAAATCAAGTTTATATATTTGGACAATTTATCCTTTACTTGTTTTTCCAATTGTCCTCGTTCCAATCTTTATATAGACAGCTTAGGATTACTATAAGGTTTGTAGGGAATTTTTTGGTTTCCGTCCTTTTACTCGTTTTTTTCCGTCACGTACTCGTCTTTTGTCGTATCGCACTCGTCTCGTTCTCCTCTCATATCGTACTCGTTCATGTTATATTGTTTACGATTCTGACTGCGAATCAATAAATTTGTAAATTAAATGAATTTTACACCGGTTATCAAATGATTACAGTCAAAGCGGGGTCTTAAAGGGGGGTATTTAGAGGGGTAAAGAGGTGTATTTATATTGTTGTTTATAATTCGGCTAGTTTCTGCGGGTACCCTTTTCCCCTTCAAATATCCCTCCCATGACTGTGGGTAGCAATTTCCCTAGTATAAGTCATGCTTGAAATATACCTTAATCCTCTATGCTACCAAGCTCCAATACCAATAACGATAGAGTAAGTTGACGGTTACTTAGACCTTTAAGTCAAATATATGGGAATCTTCATGGCTATAATATACAAAATAATTTTTGGTTTATGGGATAACACTATCGATATCCTATTTAAGTATTTAGACCTATATACAACAAATACGAATTTCTTAGCCTTGATTTTCGTTACTGGAAAAAGATAAATTAAGGATCTGATATATTGAATATTTTTCATTCAAAACTTTCGAACTGAACGTTAGATATGTACCAAACGTTAAACTCCTATATTCATAAAGCCTTGCGAATCTAACTGCTAAAGAACGGTATTAATACCTTCAAAGGCAGGAATGGCCGCCTTGTAAAAGCCTCATTCGAACTAGCACATCTTACCGGCTTGCCAGACTAAGAGGATAAAGAATTTTACTAATCGGAATTTGTAAATGGATATTACCTGACGAAACATAAAAAGAAGGTGGGAAAGAATATGCGAACGAAATACTAAAATGAGCAAATAAGAACGCCAAGGGTAGGATGACACAATATTATACCTATACAAGAAATTTGGAATACGAAATTTGAGGAAAAAGAAAAACGAATATAATTATTATTTACGATAAGAGTATAATACACCTTTACACCGGTAAATACTGTAAAGAAAAACCAAATATCAAATCCCTTTCATAATACAGTTAACAACCCTTTCGGCTGTAATAGGAACAGCCGAGACACCGAGGACAACCCATTTTAAAAATGATAAGCGGTGTAAAACGTTAATACGTATCCTATAAACCAATGCCAACTAATCAAAACCCCTATCGTAATTTTGTACGGTATCTTTTTTTCACTGATAGGAAAGACATTTTGAATCTTAATAACTTCTCCAAATTTTTGGAAAAAGTCCATAATTATAGAGACGAGACGTATAATAAATTCTATAACAAAATAATTATAATACATTATATATGAAAAGGGCTAGAAATCGAACCGTCCTTGCTTTACGTTATTTTACCAGGAATACTATTTGCAAAGGCTAAGAAGTAGTGCATATAGTACCTTATATTAATTAATATATTTAAAAATGTTATAGATGCCTCAAATGACACAGTTCAAAAAAAATTGATTACGAAATTTATAATATAGACTGGATTGCATAATGTGAAAGTCCGTTAAACATGAACGCAAAGACTTTCATAAAAACCTATAAAAGGTAATTATGGTCTTGTTCCAGAAGTTCCGAAAGTATTAAACAGTTTTGAAATCAAAATATGGAGGTGACAAGTTGTTCATACAAGTAGTAACAAAAATATACCGCGAACACTCAGATTTCGACTTTACGTTATTCCAACATGAGAAGGGCTAAAAATGCTGTTTTAAAGGCTTTAAGATATTATTCTAACAATTCATATGCAAATGAAGAAGTTTCAAACCAATATTTATTACAGATAAAATTAAAGGAGAAGGTTAAATTATCAAAATAGACTTTAATGAGACGATTTATTTTATTTTCAATCGGAAATTCAAGGTACACTTAAAATGAAACCAACGCGTAAAATGGAGTTACTGAAAACAAAAGTAATAAAGAGTAAAATTTGGCAATAAAAGGTGGATACAATCGTATGGTAATAGGTGAAACGTACCCCAGCCACAATAATACTTATGAAAAAGCATATAAATCCTTACTGACTAATAAAAACATTACATTGTTTACAGTAAGATCAACTATTAGTTTATTAATCAACAAGGTAACGAATGATCTCGGATAAAACGATGGTTTTAGGCAGATTACATATTGTAAATCAGGATCAAACCTAATTTTTCAATATACGTAACTGAGTGAAAAGGGGTAAATAATACACTTAACGCCTAACCCTACTAATACACTGTTGGAAAAAAAAATGATAGGGAATGATGTTTATTTGATAACCTAAGATGATAAAACCACTTAACGTATTTTTTTAGGATTATAAAACGTTTTTTACCTGTATATTATAAGTATAAACTACGTAAACGGAGTGCTAAACGCCTATAAAACATTATATTTCCCTCTTATCAATAGATTCAGAAACCGGTTACAGGGCCTTATATATGATATCGATGCGGCCACCATTTGAACGGCTGGAAAACGACAATTCGACGCGCTTGTAGCAAAATTTCCGAAGTTTTACCTCAACCAAATAAGGGAACATCGTAAGGGTTCATTCGGTAAATAGAAAAACCGTCGTTTGGAACAGTTATTGTAAATAAACGATTTGAACCGGTCCAATTTTATATAATAGACTTTAAATCGCTATTTTCGCCTTCGGTAATTGACATACATAAGCTTAAATTCGAGGTCCAAAATATAAGTAACTAGATTATCTACACCCAAAATAGTGTATGCGAATAAATCCGGCTTAAGTTCGGTCACTTACAGTTTCTCCTTAAAACACATACAATTAAGGCTGTTCACTTAATATAACCGGAAATACTAATATTATACCGCCGATTCGGATACCCGACTACCAAATAATTTCACGGTAACGTTAGGTCGTAACTTATACAAATATAGGAAAACCCGTATTGAAAATTATGGAAAAGTTTTATTATAAGAATTAACTATATTTACAAGCCTTACGGAGGTTTAAGTTTTACTTTTAAAACAACGTAAACTTCCATTACGACATAATTATTAATATTATATATATAAATAGCTAAACGGTACTTCATGCCATTACCTTGTTTACATTATTTTAGGTTGTTAAATTCATGCGAAACATTTTCGTTATAGACTATCAAAACGCCTTTGAGAATTTTTAGTGTAACGTTTATTTAAGTCTTTCGGATTATATTACCTACGATGTTAATACTGCTTTAGACTTGATTCAAAAGTGTACAAAGGTTAGAATCGTCGTTAAGGAATGTAAAAAAATACTAATAAAAGTATTATAAGGGATTTATAAATTGAAACGATATTATGAAACGTTTGAGCAGGTAAATACTGTATTATCCGAACACTAAAGGGTACGAGGATTAAGGAATATATCTTATAGATCGCGCTTAACATCGTGAAAAACACTTTTGGCCTGAGTAAGTTCATTTCTACGTTTCCTTTCTTTTTTTTAAAATATTTACCTAAGGATTTTTACAAACTTTACACTATCACTAATCATATTATATAGGGCGAATGTTATCAAGAAAGCTATAACAGCGTTACATTCCATAAAGGACAAAAAAGATGGTTTTGTAACGTTCTCAACAAATAATGATGCATGTAAAACTGGCGTTCAGGACCATTCATTATGATTTCAGGTTTTTTTGTTAGAAGATGAAGGGCTGATAGATTGACTTTTCTATCATTAGCGGATTAAGACGTTATAATGTAATTATTCATTTGATAAAGGGTCTGAATGTGTTTAATGAAACGATAATACGAAAATACAAAATCGAAATGAATAAAAGCAGAATAAAGTCGTATTCCGATTGAAACTACCAACGAAACACCATTGATGACAGCGAATCCAAACCGCTTCTAGTATTGATCTATCACCTGAATCGTATTTCCGACTCAATTTTATTAAACGAAAGCGGTCCATTGATACCACATTGATTAGTACTTCGTTACATGGGTTGCCTTAATAACTCGAAACTTGAAACAAAACCCGGAAACTTTGTTACCAACTTTTTTATTATTTGAACAGAAACAGCCGACCGAGATTTTTGCGAACAATTTGATTACGACGGTATTATTACCAAATTAGCTAACACGTTCGAATAATTTTCCCAAATGAAAATATTCAATTTAATCGACTAGGGGGTATTTCGTTTCTAACGGTTCGACTTGAAGATTTAAAATACTTAAAGGATTTTTCCTACTCGCTTCGTATGCGAAGTTAAAAGTAAAATCGGTATATTATACGGAAATACCCGCCTAATTATAAAATTCTATAATAACAACAGAAAAAAAATATTAGAACCAAGCAGTTAATATTCTAACGAGATTACTACCGTTCAATTGTTATATGAATCGCCTTTTTAAATTCCTTTTACAACTTACATATTCAACTTTGTAACATTAAGTAACTTCGTATTTGGTTTAAGGAGCGACTTAAATGACGTATTTACGTTGATATATCTATAACTTATACAAAACACTTTTTACTTACAACGCTTTTATGTAGTATGACACTAATTTGCAGTCTAACTAAAACTAGTGTTTATGAGTATAATACCTATTGAAAACATGATAACAACGGCTCAGATTACTAATTTAACCTTCGATCGGTACCTTTTAGTATTATCTACCCTCTCGAATGACTTTATACTAACGAATATATACATTCACTCCATATAAATATTATATAACGCGTTGTTTTCCGAATTTTAAAAATAATACTTTTTAATTTAAGGCTAAAAGCGAAACCTAATACTTAATTAACGTAAAATTATATATTAGACATTAGTTACGCTATTGTCAACATCAAAAACGGTGATTTAGGTCTTCATGATGCGGGTAATTGAATAAAATCGCTTTTGTCGTTTGAAATAGTGTAAAACGGACCGATGAATACAAATGGAAACGTGTATGTATCGTTTAGTATGTTTTTAGTAACCCAACTAAAATCGGTATTTATATTTCAACCACCGCGTAATACTAAATCATCGCGTTAAACAATAAATATAAAGTACTTGAAGAACGACTTATATAGCAAATACATAATCTAAAACACGGTTTATAGCTTATACCATTGAATATACGTATTATGAAGCTATTTGGTTTCAATAAATGTTCTTTTGCTAATTATAACGATTTTAGTTCGTAAAAAGGCTTGGTTTTAATTTTTGGTAACGTAATATAGGCTCGAAAAGGCTTTACTATTCGTGTAAATATTACCCCTTAATGTTTAACCAAGTTTGAACGAGTAATAAGGACGTTCTAAGCTTCGTAAATTGATAATAAAGTTAAAGGCCTCGATTTGGAAATGATCACAGGGATAATCATTTAAATAATTATTTTAACCTTTGTTTACGCCATATCTCTTTCATTATATTCACTAATTTGTTTTCCCTTTATAAATGTTAAGTTCATCTTGATACTACGAACCAAAAAAAGTTTAATAATCTATATTATGGATTTTCGCGTGTTATATAAACGCCAGGAAATCGAAAAAACGAGTAGATAGATGGAAATTCCAATCTAATGTACGTAATAACGAAAGTTACACCGAATGGAGTATTAAAAACGTTTATATCAATAAGTTTATTGTTACTCAATTACGTTAAAATTGTTTGTCGACTTTGATAAAGTTCATATACTTCGTTTTAAGTTTTTATTTTACTTTTTATTCTCTTTTATTCATATTTTCATCGCAACTTTAAAACTGCCTGCAACTTATATTTCGCTCAGCTCCAGATATACTGTTACTCTTTGTTTTACTTATTTCAGCTCAACCATATGTTTACACTAATTTAATTTATCAGATCAAACTTACGATTTAGTTTTACTTTTAGTATATTATTACTTTCCATTTTATATATTTTATATTTATTGTACATTAATTCATTTTTACTTAGTTTATAATTATTTTTATCGAAAGCAGTAATAATGCTTTTCAACTTATTGTACTATAGTCGGGTGTATCAGCTTGGTGGTGACGGGTAACTATTTACTATATAAAAAAAGGCAAAAAACGATGTTGCGGCGTCCCTATCATTCTCCCTGTCGTCTTTCCCCTTCGTATCAACGTTACCGTTATTACCGTTATCGACGTCATCTCAGGCGTTAGCAAGGAGGTAGCCCCACTCTTGAGGCTTTATGCCTTTTCAAAAAGGCGTGGAGAGGTTTATACACTCGTTACGGCAACGCGAGATAACGTTCGTGAATTGGATTATATGATATATACGTAAACATCGCTTTTAGGCGGTAAAAACGGTTGCTGACTTTTGGATTCTCCGGTTAACGCCTATTACTAGTTAATATCGGTTAGTTGTGGTTATTTACGAGCATGGTTATTTTTAAAAACTCCATGAATATTACGCTTTAACGAAACGTGATTTTTTAAGATAGGTTGACACTTATTATAAATCCGATGACCGCGTAATAGGGTTTCGGTTAATGGCTTTAAAACTATCGAAACTAGGGCGGATTTGTCACCAGTTTGTTCGCAACCATAGTAAAGAGCCGAATGCTCCCCGCTTTCGTAGTAATCGTTAATTAACTTATCCGTCACCGCGGATGCAATACAAGGCTCGTAAAGTGCATTTATTAGCGGCCCGAATCTACGGACACAGGTACGCTGATTTAACGCCTTATGCTTTAAAGCAGCCTCGCGATGTACATCAGCGATGGGGAGTTCGAGGCGGTGGAAGTGGTCGGCCTCGCGTTCCTCGGTTAAAGAAATATTGAAAGCATGTAAAAGGGTAGATTGAGGGAATATAAACCGCAACGAAATTTTGCTAGGTTACTTTTACGATATAAGGGGGCCCCCACAGATAAAGCAGTTTTTACCTGCGGGAAGTGGGTAAGGTTTATAACCTTGAGATTCCCCAGATCTTTCCTTTAAAAGCTATGGGGGAAAGGGGAGGAAAAGAGAATAGAAAAGGGGGTTGCTACTTAGGTGGCGGCGGAGGCGGGGGATAATAAAGTCAGAAGAAAGACGGTTATGAAAAAATGATACCTGACGAAGGCGGGCTATTAGAAGTAGTGGTAGTATTAACGAAGATGGTGGTGGCGACACAGCGGCGCTTACGCGCTAAACAGCGTTTTGTAAACCTGCTTTTACGCTATATTTATTGAAAATCTAGGTAATTATGTAGGTATTTGTTGATTAACCTAAATATCGGAGCGGTTTCAATTTTGTAATAAAAATTAAATTTCAGTTAAGTTAGGATAAGGGCATGGATCAATTTATGGTGAGCTTTTTTAAAAGGTAAAAAAAGGGGTTTTACCTACGTCGATGGCAATATTTTTTTATATTAACCTAAAGTACGGAATAGCGTAATTGCTCCTACGTAATTACCTTTGTAACACCTTCGTAATTACATATTTATTGAAAAAAAGATTAATGAATAATTATGATGCCACTGATTGGTTATACCAACTAGGTTTTTATGATAATTACCACGAGGCTAGAAATTACGAATTCGAACCGTTGTAATTAGTACTGCAATCATAATATTATTCCAAATGCTACTAATTTAGATCTTTATAATTTGTTCCACAATGATACTATTATTACAGTGCTATGTTTACAGATTCGCCTTACGTACACTGTCGTTACTAAGCTTTAGATGTAAAACCCCAAAAAATATTACATGTATAAATATTACTATATACCTTTACAGCTAGTATACATAGGCCAAATAGCAGTGCATTATATTGTAAGGTGAAATCCTACAAAGTGTTCGATAACGCGTTTTTCTATAGACTACATTCTTATATAGTGTAATGTGTATTATGCATGTAGCGGTCTAAAAGGGTAGTTTCGGAGTGCATGATAAAATTGCTACTGCTAGGATAAAAGGTTTATAATCCACTATCTGTGGCGTTCACACTCTAAAATTCTTTTTCATGACCGCATCATCTATCTTCACTACAATATAAATTTTACTATTACTCTTCCACTCTTTTACTACACATAAATTAGGCAGATAACTCACCGACAAAGGTCGTTTACAATATCCTTACCTAATTTGAGCTACTATCGTTAATAATAAAAGCCCAAAATCTATACAATCAGTACTATATATCTCAAAAGTGTTCTGTATTCATTTCGGCGATTATGAACTTCATAGCCTCAAGTGTGACAAACTCAGAACACCGATCAGTAAAAACTAATAAATACCGAAAACCGCCATGGGTGATTCGCAGGTTCATTATAAAATTGACTAAAATCCGGGATGAAAAACAATCCAGGATAGGAATGGGTTAAAGAAGACTTTATCGTAGTATACGATGAGGATTCATGGCGTTATATTACATATATATTCGATGCAATACTCGAATATTCACGAAAATTCCCTGCTAATACTTCTTCCGTTCAAGGATTCAAAATGAGACGTTTTTTAACTCAGATGATCTATATTAAGTAAGTTGTGGGTCTATTAGAAGATTATCATCGTCAATATATTTGAATTCAATGAATATAACCGCTTATATTCATATAATTTACCTTATGGATCGATTATATCAATCGTAATTTATATCGAGGCTCGCGACAATATTATAGCCGCTGATACCCCGGTGTACCCCGTATTTGTTATAATCGGCGACGCGGGGGCGGGCTGAACCCAAGGCGATTGTACTAACGCCGATACCACGTGATCCTCCAGCTATCCATCAAGGTATATATTATCGCGATTTAGTAGCTATGCCTTTGTCTTGACAAATTCATCCGTATATCCCGCCATAATATACGTTCCTGTAATAAAAAAATCCATTACCATTAAATTTTCCATGGTAATGCAAATGGGTTAAAAGACTCGTACGCGACTTTCCTTAACTTCGGGTTTATCTTGCAATTTATAGGTTAATATACGTGGATAGGCGCCCTAGGTTGCAAAGGAGCAGAGTAAGTAATATTAGAAAAGTAAAATAATTCAAGCTTATCAAGTCTAATATTTCCAAATTAAGCCTGACGAAAAAATATTAATTCCTTATGATCGGTTAAGATTGTAAATGGGGTGCAGACGGTATGTCATTGCGCAAATTTCGTTCCTAAGTACAATATTACCGTTAAAAGTTTTTTGTTGTACAAAGTATAGTAATATTTCGCGTCCGTGAATCGTATAGAATAATAAGTTGTTAGCTTCAAAATATTATTTTTATCTCTTTACGACAAATATACTTTAAACTTATTCCGGGTTAATCGGTTTTTATTACTGTAAACAAGTTGGAATATTAATATATTAAAACTAGAGCTATATTCAAGGTATTTTGAACGTTTTCAATGTATTTTTTTCCCGGTTAATTTAAGCCCAAGTAATTCCTGTTTCGTAAGTCGAATGAGATAATTGGCTAAATCGGAGAAATTACTAATAAAGTTTCGATAAAAGTTGGTAAAAACCAAAAGACTTCGGATCTTTTGAACAATATGTAGAACCTTGTATTCGCGTATTACCCGGACTTTTTCGGGGTTGGAACGAATTAATATGTTGACCGTAACAATAAAACTGACGTATATTACCTCTTGAACTATCAAGTTACAAGTTTTAAGTTAAGTTTTACTCAGATAACGAGAACATGTTTTAACACCACGAGAACTGCCCAATATAGTTCTCCTTAATATCGACAAATAAACCTAAAATGTTATTTATATTAGTTATAACAAAATTATTCAAATTCTTCCTTATTATACAATCAATTTTTAATAAAAACGTTGCCTGAATTTTAGTTAACCAAACGCGATCACTTATTAATTCAAATATCCATAATATATATAGAAACCTATTCCTCTCTTTTTACTCGGGTGTAATCCAGATATAAAAAAATATGTATCAACATTCAATTTCATAAGCTATGTCGACTTCTACAATTTATGTAGCGTTTCCTTAATTTAAGATGAAGGAATATAATCCTATTCTGTAATTTTATTCAATACTTGGTAATCGATATGACAATGTTGTCCCCATATCGGCATAAAAATTATTAATAACAACGTCTTGCTCAATGAAAAGAAAGTCGTGTCAATTTAATTCTTATTTATTAAGTTCGTAATATAACGTCTTATTTCGGATGGTTTATCATGTTGCATCAAGTAAAATTGTCATTCTTGTATTTTTGGAAAGGTTTCAATTGAGTTAAATTTCATATCAATTCATCAATAGAATTTTCTTTTTTGTGGGAGTAGGGCTATTACTCTTTCTGTATTAAATAGGTTTTAGATCATTGAGAAATCGGGGAGAAAATATAACTAATCATACTCCTTTCTTACGGTTGTAGGCGTCTAAAATTGCAAAATCCGCGTTATTTTGTGAAAACTTATAATAAACGGTAATCACAATGAATTTTCCTTAAGTTGTAATATCAGTTAAAATAAGTATGCTAAAAAAAAAGAACATATTATTTAAAGCCTCGAATATCTCTCGACATAAAGCGTATGATAAATATATCAATACCAAATCTTCTTTAATCATGAACTAAAAACGATTAATTTTAACATTCAATATCACATATCAATATTGTATTTAAAGTATCCTCAAAAATATATCCTGAGTTATTTCCAGAATAACATATAATAACATCGTGTTCAACTATTTATTAATATCTATTCGAATGTTGAGTATTTCGGAAATACGCTTACTCTGTTATAAACCTAATATTACACCGCAACTTCGTAGATATAACAGCCGAATTAGTTTTATACTTTACCATTACACCAAAGTCTCAATTTGAATATGTTATAAATTAAGGTTAAAATCAATATAGTTATTTAAAAAATGAAAATTATAAAAAAATAAAGATAAGGAATCAATCCTCATCTATACGTATTTTTATCAAAATAATATTCTTTTTATTAGTTTCTATAACTACGCGGTCAAATAAATGTAAATACTAAGTAAGACTGTACTTAAAAGCTTAATTTCCCCTTTTACCGTTAATAAGAAACCTTTATTTACCTTTTTGACTTGGATCTTATGAACCTACGTCTGAAGTAACGCTCGAGGAGTCCATCACCACGTTAATAATAGTTCGTCAAACCATAGTATAGGTAACTTTTTGTTACTTGCCTAACCCGGAATTATTTTAACATTATCCACGTTACCTTACCTCCTGAACTTGAAACGAGTACCAAACGGGTTTATTAAAATGATTAGCCTCGATTATCGTAACCTTTTAACGAAGATACCAAAAAGTAGAAACTTCTGTAATAATTGTTTTTTTATCCAGCCATTATACCTATGAAGCTCTCGATAATTATCTAACAAAACTTCGTTTTCAATTTGAAGACTCTAATGCGTCGGTAAGCTAACAGTACTTCGATAAATCTGCGACATATTTTATACATCCAACGTCTAACTTCATTTATTTGTCGAAAAAACAAAGGGATACGTGAAAACATAGATAATTATACTTTACAGAGGAAAACTAATCCAATCCACTCATTTAAATTAACAATATTTCCAACCTAACATCAACGAAACATTATAGGTTTTTGTCGTTTCTAAACACATCCTTTCATACGACAGATGGTTTTCCCGCGTTTTAAGGGTCGCAAAAGTAACCTGAATATAGCAGAGGGATTTGCTTATATCATACATACTCTCGTATCCATTGATTTTGAAATACACCGTAACCACTAAATTCATCGCTGGTATACAACAACCCTATACGTAAAAAAAAACGTATACCGACCGTTTCTAACCTATATTTTATCCGCCTTTAATATAAATTCGATTAGTTGAGGTATCGTCGCCTATATATAGGTAAATTCATCAAATCACGATGTTTTATAGCGTCATTGGTTACCTTTTAATGTTAAGAAAACTAGTAGAATTTCTATTACGTCGTCTTTAAATTATTACATTTTAGTAACAACTGAGATAAAGTCGAATAAATGATCGAAAACGAAACTCAATTCACTAATTTATTCCATTTCCTTTACGGTAAACGCGATATGACCTATAATATTCTATAAGCGAAATTAATCGGCTTAACTTGGGCTTAAAATGATATAAGGTATAATTTTAAAGGTGGGAAAATTGGTATTTGTTGACGGCTCATCCTCCACAATAACGCTGAATTGTAACGCACAATTATTGATGTCTACTATCGATTCGTTAACTTTGTGTAATATTATTTTCAAAAGATAAAAAAAGACCTTAATAAGGTATTATGGTCTAACCTATAATAATAAGTTGGGTAGATGTTAAATAGAGTGTACTATTGAGATAAAATCTAAATAGTAAAATAGGTTATAGTGGTCTTTTGTATAAGACTTATAGGTAACGTCAGTGTACTACCCGTTATTTACTCTGGCACGTATAATATGCAGACTGCGCCCAGAGCGAGCCCAAACCAGGTAATATATATCCCGTTACAAGTTTAATTATGTAAACCAAAGACTCAATGTACAATGGCCTGAGTTTATAAAAATAGTGAATATTCTAGAAAATAAAATTACGTTATTTACAGTAACAGAGATTAAGTTTTTTATTATCGGCTCATTTTAAAAGGCGATTCCAAAAATCGTTACTATTTTTGCAGTAATTACGAGAATATTGGTAGAAGTTATAAAGAAACAAGTAACTCCAATAATTGTTATAAAGCTGAAAGTCAGGAGTACTATCGTTTATACGAATATCACTAAAACTATAAATAAGATTACTAACATCATAAAAAAAAACAATTTTCGTTACCGAAAACGAGTTGAACGGCCATGAAACCAGAGTTACAAACATCGAGGCAGTCGTAAACAACGCCAAGGCTGTCCTAAACACCGCCGAGACAGTTGCAAACGACGCTGAAATAGTTGTAAAAGCCACTATAGCCATAACCACGACCTTAATGTTTACAATTTTCATTTGTATATTCACAGAAAACAGATTTTAGAGTTTTCAGAAGCCACTTGATCTTTTTTTCCTTCACATACAATGAAAAATATATCGTATGTAATGTGATCGACAAATGTAAACGAAGTAAAAAAGCTCAGAGTTATTATTAAGAGTTTTTAACACTCGTAATTAGTTGTTTTCTTTTTGAAAGAGTTATTAAACTCGAGATATCATCAGTTTTCTTAATATTCGTAGGCGTTTACGTCAATCTAATGAACTAATATTAAAAGGAATGGGCAATAATTTTACAGAATTTGAAATTATTATTACTCGTATTATTGATAACAAAGTTACTTTAACAATAAGTATCTAGAAATATTTTCATATCTTTTTACGAAACCGTAATTATATTGAGAAAAAGATTGAAAACATTACCATATGCCTTTTTGAGCGTAAAGGTAAAAGTCTCATGAAGATATGCTTCTTCAAAAAATTACTTTATGAGATATTATTATGTTCACAATGTGAGCATAAAAAAGAGTGATAATTATATGCGTTATTAGAACCCTAATTTAACTTAAAATGAATGCTCAATGAACCTTTTAGGTCTTAGTTTATAACATGAATAGCTAGGTTGACTTGTTATGTTAGACGGTAAAAGCCTGTATTGTAGATAAACTCGATATTGACGTGTTCCTGAATAATATAATCTTGGTTGAAAACTCGTAAAGACAATGTTTTTTCGTTGCGAAAGGAAATTATATTCCACGATAATAAATTCAATATCCAATTTAATATATACCAAACATCCATTAAGTCAGTTTTTCGTAAAGTAAGAATGCTGTTTGTTGTAATAGAATAGTCTGAATAAACTATTTATATATTAGTGGTTCACATCGACCTACCCAAAGGTAGTATATTTATATTTGGTTCGTGGTATCCAGTCGCCTTCAACATTATTATTAAATTCACCACGCCTTATATTATACAGGAAAGTAGTTTCATTATACAGCAGATAAATATTTTTGATGAGTTTAAATTAGGAATAGTTTTTAATTTCGAAAATCTTCCTTATCTTTAAGAAAATTGAAATGGTGTATTTAAATAATTAAATAAGGAAAATAACATCGTAATGATATCGTTAATGGTAACGTAATTTATAAATGTGATGTTAGGTGGTTATTAGGAAAATTCTGTATTATCTAAGGTATTAGAAAAAAATTAGCCTATATTAGTAGTGGGAGCCGCATTCAAATTGAGTTGTTCTACGATATAAATTTTTTTTTTACCTGGTTCCACAAATTGCAGATAATTGAATATTGACCCGAATATAAGTATTTCATAAATGAACGCCGTAGTATATATAATGAAGGAATTGTTTTTAGATACTTGGAATTTATTTAGTTACGGTTCAAGTAAGACAAGGAATCATTACGAGTAACAATTGATGTATTTTATACTAAAACTCCGTAATATATGTCAATAACGTAAAACATATAACGAACATAAAATAACGCGACTAATGGAATACAAGAATTGAAATTTGAGGGAATTGACGAGTGATACCTTTCTACATGAAAGAATACCGGTTTCGTAATAGTTTCGAAGGAATAAATGTTAAATATATCATTAGTTTAGGGTTGTTCATATAATGGATTCAATTGTAATTCCTATTTAATTTCGACGCGAAATATGTAATTCTTTAATTAATAACCGAATAATATCTACACTAATGATAAGATAAAATACTCTGACGAAATATCATTATTTGTTTTACCCGTTTTCGTGGTTTGGCGTGTAATTATTGGCGTTTAGGAAGGACATATTATCATTAAATTCAAAATTTGAATAAATTCAATGTCTGAGATAGTTATTCTTTGCTGTTGTAAATCCATATTCACGAATTTTCCGGTAAGTTGTCTGCTTATTTTATATGAAGGCAAAAGCATAGAAGAGTAATCGTTAAATTTAATTTGTATTAAAAGATAGATAGATAAAGTAGGAGTATTCCAGAGAGTATATGCCACGGATAAGAAGTTATAAACCTCTTATTTGGGTAGTGGCCCTTTTGCCATGCGATTTGGAATACCCATTCCAGACCGCTCCACGCATGATGCACTTTATTTCATTCAAGAGTGTAGCCTGCAGCATGACACGTTATCGTGCTATCTGTAGGACTTTACCTTACAATATAGTGCACCTCCACTTGGCCTATGTAGACTAGCTATGGGGATATATAGTAATATCCCTACAGGCAGTTTTTTGTTTTTTTATGTGCCTATAACTTAGTAACGTCAGTTTAATTGAATCGAGTTCGTATAAATAGCATTGTAATAATGATGTGGTAGTGGTATAAATTGTAAAGGTTTAAATTGTTAGTTGCCGTAGTAGTAGTGTGGCTGCAGTACCAATTGCCAAGTTTCGCATTATTCATTTCATACCGTGTGGGTAATTATAGTAAGAGCCTAGTTAATATAATGAATCGGTGGCGATATAGTTATTTATAATTCTTTTTTGTTGTTTTAGATAGAGGTGTAATTATTTAGGCGTTAAAAGTATGATTATGTAGGGGTGATTAGGAATTGAGGTATATCTGAAGTTAATATAAAAAAATATCGTTATGGGGTTATGTAAAACTTCTTTTTTTCCTTTAAAGACACGTAGTCCAAGCTGACATAAATTCATATTTAAACCTAACCCTTGTTTCAATGAATTAAACTAAACTGTTCCGAAAGGTAGGTTACTTAACCAATGCCTATATAGTAATCTGTCCCTTAAATAGTTACCGCATAAAAATAAGACCGGTAGTCGCCGTTTGGAGCGAGAGCGCCGCCGCGCCGCTGCGGCCGTAGCTGCTGCAGCCGCCACCTCTATCGCCGCTAGCAGTTCTCCTTTATCGGGCAATATTTTATTCATAACCGTTTCCCCCATTCCCGCCACCACTCTTTTAGCCACTCCTTCCTCCGCCGCCGCCGTTACCCCTCCGGCACCATTAAGTCTTGTTGACGTCGCCCCTTTTTCGGTTTCACCTACCTTCACCACCGCCACCACCCCGTTTCCCACCGCCGTCGTCAACCCCTCCTCCCACCTTTTCCATTCCCTCCTCATCTTTAGCTCTTAAGAGGAGGAACGGCAGGCTTTTAAGGTTATAGAACTTATCATTTCCTCGCGGGAGAGAACCCATTTAACTATAAGGTCTCCGTAGCGCCATAAACATTGGTTGACGGAGATTTTCCACGGTTCGTATAATCTAAATTTACCAGTATATATGCTTTTAAGTTTCCTGTCAAGAAGAGGATCTATTTCGAAGCCTAAAGCTTAGTATCGTTAGGATGCGCGGCGAAGCCTTGTTAATATGTAAAAAGTTGAAGCGACGTACTCGGGTTCGTAGCCCCGTGCCATTAATATACACGCCCTGCATGCCATGTGTCGTGTCCATGGCCGCAAGTAAATGAGTCAGCGATTTTATGAAATCAGGGGTCATTGGGCTCGTTTTTACCGTTACAAACGGACTAATAATGGATACGTCCACGTTTTGTTGGTTCTAAGGCTGTGTTCTGAAGCCATATTACGTGTCCTCCGGCTTTATAATACGATTTAACAGATTTTTAAGAATTTTTTTTTTTTTGGAAGAAGTAATATTTGTAACTCTCCGAAAAGCAAAAACCCTGGTCGTAAATAACCAAAAAAAGCTGGTATTAATTATTATTAAGCGTTAACAGGTGGATAAACTAGTCGTCAGCTTCTATTGCTATTTGGAAATAGGTCTTTCGTATGTAATACGTAGACGAGTTTAACGACGTTATCGCGCGTTTTTAGGTGGAGGGTAAAGACTCTCCTGTGCCTTTGCCTAGGGGTATACGACTTAAGAGTCAGGGTCATATCTTTGCCGGCGCCTATATTGTCGATAGCGATAATATTGGTAGCGTTAGTATTAAGGGGTAGGACGACGGGAAGGATGGTGGGAACGTAACGGCGTCGACTTCTACTTTTCCCTTTAGTATTAATTGTCTACCCTATTTTATTGGGCCGGCGCTCCCAGCTATATTAATTTCATTTCTTTTCTTACAATTTTTTATGAGTAATGAATTCGACTTAAAGAGTATATAACAAAGAGAGACAATAAGTTGAATGTGTTGCGATATCTTAGATTGAATCAGAGAGGTGTAAAATAATAAAATACCTACGAAAAACCAAGAATATAGGGCAAAATGCGACAATATATTAGGAAAGGCACGAAATGATAGATTCAACAGAGGCAAATTCGTCAGCCTAGTGTAAACATAAATTAAATACCGTGGTACAAACCTGGGAGTGGCGCGGATTTTATGATTCGAGCCATGAAAAAGTTTAACCTGAAAATAAAAATGCAGTGTAATGTATACTAACTCTGTTGGGGTTGAAAAACTTTATTTACAACATTAATAAACAGCAGATTTATCTATATAATCGTTTTCAATGCTCCATTCGGGGTAACCTTAGTTATAGCGTCCGTTAGGTTCAATTCTTCATCGATTTAACTCGTTTCCTCAATTTCCTAGCGTTTCAATAACTCGTATAAAGTCATAAATCGATTATAAACCGTTTTTGTTCGTGGTATCTAATTCAACCAGACCCTTATAAAACAAAACGGATTTAGTATTCATAATAAAACGAATAGGGCGTAAACTAAGGTTGGATATAATTATCCGGACTGTGATTACCATAGTAAAACCAGAATCGAAACCTTTAACCATATTATAGATTTCCAAGTCTATGATGTTTTATATAAACAATCTATAATTAATAAAGCTTCAGTATATAATGTTTTATCGAAGTGTACAACCGTTTGGTATTAGGGTTTCGTTGCCAATGATTAAGACGAAGATTATTTGCGAATTATAGTCGGAATCATTGGCGAAAAAGATATTAAAAACTAATGATTTGTAATACGTTTTTCTACCGACACAAATTGAAAACTTTACTTTGAATTTTCATTTAGTATATATGTTAAAAGTTTTATATATATTGTTCGAAGGGCCGTTTTAACATTATATGTCGACCTAAAAGTTCAATACTGTTTTCAACTATGTTATAATACCATCCCAAACGCCACGTAGGCATTGGGATTTTTTTTCTTCGGCTCGTTTTACGTTATTTACAATGATAAGGGCAATTTGTTTTAACTACCCTTTTTTATGTAAGGCGTAAAACGTTTTTCCGAAGAGTAATGATAACGTTACTAAAATCTATTATATGGTTCTCCGTTAGATAAGTTTTTGGTTTCGCTTTTAATCCGGTTTCCAAAAGTTTCCTTTATTTAAATGCGGAAAACTAGGCGTTTAATAACGTTAGTATGTCGTTCATTTTTATAACCGTTTTTGTAAATCCATTAAAACGAGTCATTAATACTAATATATATAGGGTGAAAAGACTAATTCATTATTTTGATACGTTTTTTATAATAACTTTTATAATCAGTGTACTAGTAAATACCAGATTAAGTTAAGACTTAAAGTGGTTCTACAATACGTAAAATAGTTTTAGGTAGGTAATAGCTTTCTAAATATTTAGGTATATCGGCATAAATAAGTCGTTTGATCCGCTTTTTAAACTGGGTATATACTTGAGTTATGCTACGGAGCTCGACATATAGGCTATACGGTGTATTGAGGGAAACTGCGAACGTAAGAATCAAGAGGTGGTTGGCCCGTTGTAAGCTAGACAATTGGGTTATAATTTTTTTTCGCTATTGTCGTTGTAACCTTTCATAATTAGGCAGGTTTTTTCGTAAGTTTTTCCGGTTTCATCCTTAATTTAGTGGACAAGACAAGTAAACCAATTCTGTAAGCGCCTTGGATCGTTGGTTAGAGTTATTTAAAGTGAAATACGCCTTGGTTAATGAAGGTAGTAATTTCTATTTAGGTATATTCTTTGACAAGGGTACATATAGTAGTAATAATGTTTTCGTAACGGAGTTTTAGGTTGAATTAGTGGTTTTTCAACTTTTTTAAATTAATAAAAAGTTCACAGGAAAGGTTTCGGGGCGTTTTTTGGTTTTCTAATTAAGGGGGTAGCCTCGGCTGCGAGGAACTAGTAGGATTTGTAAAGGCGGGTCGCTGTCGTTTAATTTGAAGCGGACCGAATACCTAATTAGGAGGGTGGGTGAAAATTGGGAGAGGTTTGGATTCGTGGTATCTAGGAGTGTTTCATCGGTGAGTTTGGTCCGAATACGGTTTCAGGCCATTACTTTTCATCTTTTTCCTATACTATCTTGTTATTATTTAGCAAACCAAACTTTTACTGTTTATCAAATTAACGAATGTATTACTGCCTTTGAAAACTTTAATATGATTGAGGCTGGGTTATCCGTTTTTCATTTTTTAAATGAAAACCTTAGGTTGAAATCATTGATTCATAACGTTAGTTCGGCCTAGGCTATTTTTTATGTCCAACGTTTTGAATAAATAGTTTTTAGTCCGTTAGGAACTTAATACACCTATGGAATTCGACATAACATTCGCTCTCTACACCATAATTGGCAATGGTGAAAATTCCGTATGAATCCTGGGGTTAGAACCAAAAATAAGGAGCGTAAGGATAAATCTACATGGGCTTAAAGTATTGATAACAGTGTTAACCGCTATTTGAAAAAGAGATCTTTTGGAACTGATATCATTTAGTTTCTTGGATAGCATTGTATACTTTTTGTTAAGTGATTCGTATTATCGTTTATATTTCCTCATTCCGTATAGTGCTTATACTAAAATCAGCTTAGACTTAATGCCGGTTATCCTATCTTTAGTATACTATTTGGTAAAATCGAGTGTTTTATTAGCATTGTATATAATTTAATTTGGAGGCCCTATGTAGGCGTTCAACTACCAATTAACTCAAGCGTTCTTGTCGTTTTCAGCGGAAGTGCTTCGTATAAACTTGGCGGTATGAAATGATGTTGTCTTATCGACGTTGTGGTGGATCGTTTGATCGTTTAAATATATGTTATTAATAATTACCTTATAGTTAAAGTCTTTATCGTCTTGAAGGCGGAACTTAAACTGTCGTGGAGCATAGAAATAGAGATAATATTTGTGGTAAAACTTTTCTATAGCTTTAAGTACGTTTTTTTCAATATCCCTGTAGCCTTCGATATAGTGCAGTCGTAAAAAGTGTTTTGCAGCCGTGTGTCCGAATCGGCGGTGTAGTATCCGTAATTATGTCTATGTTGAATAAAGAGTTATAATTTAACGTATTTCGGAGGAAAAGTATAAGTCGGCGTATTTAAACCGGAGAGACATGGATAAGTTATCTAAGGAGCTGATAAGTTCGTTAGACTTATTCTGATTCTAGATATCGAGCTTATTCATATCAGTTCATAAAAGCAAAAATATTGTTTGAAAGTTTATTACGTAAACCTTGACCTATTCAAATTGTGTATTTACAACGACCGTTCCTATTGAATACGTTTTGTTTTTACCAAATGAAACATTTTGGTATTTTCCTATTCGGTTTAGCTAAAGTTTCAGCGATTTCGCTACGAAAGTATCGAACTATCATTTTCCGGCCGTTAGTGTTTGAATGATAGCGGTGTTAGGTATAATTTCCACAAAATAACTGCCGTGTCCATTCAAAAGTAAGAATTATAATGTAATATGGGCGTTAAGCACTCCGTTCACATATTTCAAGCTGATAATATATAAAAAGAGGTTTCCTATAATCCTATGAGAATATGTTATGCGGTTTCGTTATCTTAAGCTATTAAACTAATATTATTACCTTTAAAGTTTTCTCTCTCGAGGGTATATTAATAGGGAGAAAAGTTCAGGCTATTATATGCGCCTTATAATTCAGTTATGCATATTACAAAATTATCTTTCAACCAGTTTTTAAATACATAATCAGCCTACAACTGTCGCTCAATTTTAATATACTCGTAAGCTGAGTGATTAGTAAACTAATAGCCGATCTTGCTCAATACGATACAACGCTTTTATATCTCCGGAGGATGTCGTATACCTTTCCACAGGTATTGTTATGGCTACGGTACGTTTCGCCCATCTCTAAACAGTCGTTCCCAACCTTTGTTACTAAGGTTTTATCCTTATTACTTATATTTTAAGCTTTTGTTTTACTTTAGGTGTACTTGCAACCTTCGATCCAAAACGTGGTAAATTCTTTTGGCGAGATTTACTTTAGTAATTTAGCACTTGCTTTCCTTTTTTCGAGTTATAAATGTTAATTCGAATCTCGCCGGTCGGTGTTTAAAGTTTTGAATTAATGTTCCAAAATTTGTATGAAAGAACTCTAAATTTCTTTTGGGTTTAATAATATAAAGTCAAAAATCGAGTATCCGCGGTAATTTTAATTACTATTTAAATCAATTGTTTGTTACAATTTTATTTCAGTTTCAGGACTATTTGACACTTTAGTTAATTCATTCATAAAGTGGTAAAAATTTTTGATGGGTTTTAATCCTTATTTTCTTATTGTTTTTTTTTACCGGATTGTCTAGTCGTATTAATATAGTTTTTATTATAATGTTCGAAATTATTTTTATATCCAAGTGGGATTTCAATCGGTTATTACATCTGGCAAATATACGTACCTATGTAAAATTATATATATAGTATTTCTTATTTTTCCGGATAATTTACCAGGTTAAATGATATAAAACTGGGACTTTTGGATATACAGCCTCGTATATGAGTTGAATATAACATGTATTTTATTATCGAATACATCGTATGTTTCCCGAATACAATATTCGTTTCTATTTAAAGTATGTTGAAATTAGTATGCTTCATAAAATCTCTTTTATTAGTAGGAAAGCGGTGCGTTAGGGGTTATGGTTGGGATCGTAATTAGCGATTATTAGTGTGTAGAGTACGTATTATCGTTTTACGTCGCTTATTGTTCTATCAAACGGAATGTTTTCGGTGTTTTGGCCGCTTTGGCTTTAATTAAACGAACTGCTAACCGTATTAAAAATGCTTTAATATTTAGTTTAACTTAATAGTAGATACCAGTATAGTGGTGTATTTCATTCGTGTGGTAAAAAGGATTATAACAGTTCTTTTGTTTTCCTCAAAAGTTTACGTGTTTAATTTGAGATACGGGTATAATGTTAGATCGTCCTTCGCTTTATATTCGTCGTTTTGTCCGCATATCTTTTACCACTTAGTTTCTGTGTTCCGTGATGTAATGTCTTTTTTCTAATTCCGATTGGTATATATATCTTTATCCTATTTGTTGGACAAGTCGATAAGTCGGGTTATTTCGAATGAGGCTTTGGTAAGGCGGACGTTCCTGCGTCCTAGGATATTAATACGTTCATTTCGTAGTTAAACACGTACGGTTGTGATAATAAATATGTTTAAATTTGCCTAACATCAAAGTTATCCAGTATATCAGGCATTTAAGCTTCCTACTTCTAGTAAAAAGACCTAACGGTTAAGATATATGTATTTTCTGCGTATTGATTTAGTTCTTTAACTAATAAATCGATAGTATTGTCCGAAAATCCCAGGTCTATTTCATATATAATAGCCTCTTGCAATTTCAGATCCCATACTAAAAAGTTAAGTTAAGCTTTATCTTTTTCCTATGTTATTAGTATTAGAGTTATAACTGTAAATATTTCTGACCGGTTGTAGTTAGTTATTTTAATATACACCTAATATATTGGATGGGCGTATATTAACGGTTTCGCGCTGAAGTTAGATTTGAGTTCGTTTACATTTTTTTTCCTAAGGGAATTTTTTTAAAACATGGTAAATTCAAACTCAATTAAGTTAATAAAACAGTCAAAGTAAAGCTCTTGACGATTTTTGGTTTAAATATATTTTAAACAATATATAATTAGTATGTAATCAAAAATCGATTAGGAGTTTTAAATTAGTTTCGTTCATTCTTAGTAACATTAAAAATGCTAAATGGTTGCGAAAATATAAACGGCATAGGAATTAAATTTGAAATATATAACGTAAATATAGTAAAGCGAGTAGGGTAAAGGAAATGTAGGTATGAGAAGGTATAATATGTGGTCCGGTATATAGATCCCGATTCGTATTTGGTACTCGGTTTCGATTATCGTGTCGTAGTCGGTTCTGCTTAAGCGAACGGGTTTTTATTTCCCTTGTAGCCGCTTGTGGTTTCGTAATCAGTTTTGATATCGATTTTAAGTCGAATGGGTCCTAACAAAAGGTTTCAAGACTTGGGCGTTTGGGTTTACGAAGCCTAGTACGTGATAAGATGCTATTCAAAAAGTAGCCGCGTAAGTTAAGACTCCAAATAAGGGTTAATAATAGTGAAACGGGTCTTTTAGTAAATGGAGCGTTAAATAGGGGTTCATAATAACCTATTAAATTTATCTGTTTAAAAGTTATTTATTTTGTTAACGTTTTTGAAAATCCTATATAATTTTTGTAATAACCTAAATTAATGTATAAATGGTTGAAAACGCTGTAAAATCACATTATAAGAATTCTACTTTTTTTTCTTTTTTTTTTCTAGTGTATTTATATTCGACCGAGGGGATTACTAATTAATATTAGGAAGTTTTCTGCCTATGTTACGTAATATAAAAAGAGTAAAAAAGTAATTATAACATTGGTATTATAGTAAGAGATAAACAGATAAAGAAAAAGTATTTCAGAGAATGTACGCCACAGATAGTAGGTTATAAAATTTTCATTTAGGCAGTGGGTCTTTTACCGTGCTCTATGTAATACTCATTCCAGACTGCTCCACGTATGATACACTTTGCATTTTGCCAGACTGCAACCCGAAGCGTGACACGTTATCGTGCACTCTGCAGGAAGGCATCTTGCAATACAGTACACAGCCACATGGCCTATGTATAATAGCAATGGGGGTATATAGTAATATACACAGAGCTACTTTGTAAAATACGTTATATTATCATGAAAAATTATCACTGTCAAGAGTTATTATTTATTCAACCTAGATTGAAACAATATTTTATGGTGGTTAACTATCGTAATTTGAAATATATTTAAGTAATACCTATACAGGTACTCTATTTATCATTCTACTTTCGAAGATATATTCATTTTATATTGAATTGATTCCGGTTTTCTTTTGAAAAAATATCCTCCATTAACGATACTGCTTTTTTCTGGGATACGTTCGAAAACTATTTTACCTGTTTAAAGCTAATATTCGGCTTGGTTTCATGAAATGGATTATTATTGCATTGGAAAGTTATATGGTAATGTTTAGTTTCTTAACTATTTCTTACTTGGCGTTAACGTTTTCGACTTATCAATAGTCCAAGAACATACTTAAGATTTTCGGACATTGGTATTTCTAAGAAACTCAAAAGCTGGAGAAACGTATTTCGGCGCGGCGGGATTCTTACGACCGATGATTCCTTATTTTACTTAATTATCGAACGAATTATAAGAAGTTCAAGTCGACTTACGTCGGTAAGGTTGAATTTAGAGGAAATTCGATACCGGATATAGAGGAGACGATTCTATTATACCTAATTTATGAAAATCGAGCCTCATATGGAATAACAACGTTTATTCAAAAAACTTGTTGATATTTATACCGTAATTAGCGTTTATATCATCCTAATTCATCATAAACTTTGTGTTTTGTATAAAGCTATGATATATTGAAACGTAGATTTAACGTTATAAGTTTTCAATGAAAAAGACGTTCATTCACAATGATGGCTAATATAATTCAATTATGGTGAATAAATTACTCATATTATTTAATTAGTGTCTTAACAAGGTGAAACTATGTTATGGATTTTTTAAATACGAAGTCCCTTGCATTTCTTGTACATATAGATGCCTATGTATTACACCCAATAGTAAATTTTGACAAATTATTATTTTGAAAAATGATATACTTACGGAAACCAATAAAAGTTTACTAAGAGTTTGAAACTTTGTCCGGGGGTATCATAAAGAAAACTCACTAAGTAATAAATTTACTGATTGTATTCATACAAGGTTGATTTATATATTTATTTAGTTCAATGTATATACTTTTAATATCTTTCATCTTTTAAACCTTTTCAACGTCATTTTTAATGTTTTGTTAAAATCTCTTGCATTAATCCATAAAGTTGGATGAGAAAAGGATAATCGTCTTATGTTAGATTCAATGTTTCATAATTAATCAGCGACTTCTAATAATCGAAACCCTTCCATATATATGAAAAGGTCAAATTTCATATGAATAAAAATTACGCTCATAGGCTAGTTTCTCAGCAAATATACTATAATAATTACAATTATACAAATTCTGGAGAGGAAATGGTAATGGCGAAAACGTCTTCTTATTTTTATAACCCGGGCACATTTTTCTTCACATCTACCGTCTTTTATACACGCGAAAAGTAACTTGCCGTAAACATTTGGTATTGTTTGGTACCATAATATAGGCATTCTTTACCGACATTGAAGATAAATGTGATTACTTTGGTTTCAACCGTATAATGGTTACTTTAAATTAACCATACTTTGGTATGAACTTAAATTAATAGACCCTTATTATAAATATTATATACAATGAAGGTACATTGAAATAATTACTAAAAGCTTATGAACAGGTTTTAATCAATAAAAGTATCTAAGTAATTAATATGTATTATTTTCATACCTTTCATTGTTACTTTATTACTGGTTTCATTGGAATATTATGGTATTTATGAGTAAAGGATAAATTCAATTTAATTGAAAAAAAAAAAAATATGAAAACGAACGTTTCTTAGCTGAGAATATGTAACATAAACTGTTGATAAATGGGCTGCCATCTCATTAAAATATTTATTGTTTCTGAATAAAACCTTTCTAAAAAAAGATAATCTCTGACCGAGATCCTATGTCTTTAAATATATTTTGGTAAGGATTATGGAAAGAATTTCTCAAAGAATGAAAACTAATGATGACATATTTTCCTGAGGCTGATTGTCAATTTGGGAGAAAAAAAATTTGAAATGATTTTAGTTACAATATATTATGGATAAATACGTTAAATAGCCTTCAATGGAATATATTTCGGAATGGCAATAAATACTTAATAACGAATATTTTAAACCAATCAACGTCTATTCTTATCAATTTATTTGTAGTTTCAAGTTACCATTACCATAAAATAGAATTATTTCGTTAATATTTCGTTAACAGGTTAACATACTTTTCAAGTCGAGTTAATTAAGACGAAATACTAGATTAATTATAGATATTACAACTTAAAAAGCAAAAACACAATACGAAATAAATTGCAAGTCACAAAATTACCAAGTTAGTAACCGTGATTAACATTAAACCAACCGAATATACAAGTCTTTTCATATTTTTAAAAAAACTTAATCCTCCTCTCTCGGGACTGTTTACTCTTAAAAATAAAGTTAAAAAACTCGCGTTAACTTTAAATTTTACTTTCATTTCCCGATTTTTCCTACTATTAGTCTTGTGTACCTGCCGCTTACACAATATAATGAAACTATGTCAGGAATCGCTGAACCTTAAGCGCCTGTTAAATGTGAAGGCGATAAAGGTAATTTACAGGTGAAAAAACTTCAAACAAAAGGTTTCATCGCAGTAGCTAAATATTTTAGCCAATTCAGTACCGAGTACGATAAATTCTATTTAAAAAATATGATAATAAATAGTTTAATTTCGAGGACTTAAAACTTCATATGGAATGAATTTAGGAGTTTAAAATGAATTTGGCGTAATTTTCGCGAATGTTTGTAGCATTCACAGGAGAATTGCTTCCCGCGAATACCCCTTCTCGTACAAAGCCATTCTCACGAGTCATAATTGAATTCTCACACGTAATTAAAATGTGGACATTTTTCTTTTCTTGTAACCCGGCATTTGTTTGATCTGAGTTGGGTACTTAACCCTATCTGCCTTTTTTGTTAATTTTTGTTGTTGCACATACATATATTCCTTCTGCGGAAACCTCAGCAGTAGATAAACATAGTTTATTCATCTTTCAATACATTGTATAATCACTGCACCACCTGCACGACACAATAAATCAAGAAAAATCGAATGAATAATTCAAAATTAAGTCAATGAAACTTAAGCAACTCTAATGGTATATTTACCATCAACATTCCGAGTTATAACACTATAAATCTACTGAACCATACTTTACGAAACTTCTTTCTCGGTGGAATTGAATTTCAGGACACTTTGTAACAAAAACTTCGAATTACTGTTTTCCGACAACCCAGATTACCACCCCATCGAAATTTCATATACTGCTCTGAAATCGTTAACGATAACTATGAAATAATAGAAATTACGACTCTATGTTAAGGTTTAACTCGCTGTTATCAATATTCAAACCTTCGTGATATAGGATTAAAATATCCTGTAAACTTACAAATAATCTTTAATTTATTTTCTCATCTTGAGTTGTTATATAAATCTTTTTTCGCTTCTGATCGTCTTCCTTCAAGGTATAATTATATAGGTAAGCATGGAAATATTCATCAATACCTTCGTAATCGGATATATAAACTGTGAGATATCTTTTATTAATATAAGGGCGGGTAATCAGTTTTAAATTACTGTTTAATCTAAATATACTTCTATGTAGAATAATTAGTCAACTAATGGCCAACTACATCATAAATAATACATCGTTTTTAAGAATATATAAGTCTTAGTATACTTCGACAATAGTATGGTAGACCTAATTCGCGTAAAAAGCTTTGTTCCTAATTATAAAAACGCACACATCGATATCCACTTTATCCAAAGCATCCGAAACTCCCTTTTCAATTCCTATCATTCTTATACCCGTATCCAAAGCTCGAATCGGGGTCCTTATTTCTCGGATACACCTTGAATTGTCGATTTAAAACGTAAAAAATCATTTTTGGGGGCTTATCCTTTATAGTTGATATGCATTCATAATCTTCTTTTATTACTACGAATGCCGATACAATGTTCGATTATCTACATGTCGAAACATAGAATAATATTATAAAGCTTGTACAAAAACTCATGGTATTTTTGGTTGAAATAAAGGAAGGTCAAAATCCCAATTTCAATAGCAAGTTTTGAAATTATTGAAATCAATATTCAATCGCCTTTATATTCAGGTCCAAATTCTGGCTAACACATCATCAACTTTACCAAGAAATCATTTCATATCTCATATAACGATTTATATGTATTATTTCAATAGTTTTTAACGGATTCCTATGTAATTACCGACGATTTCTTGTTTTATAATAAGTAATAAATTTCTGTATCGAAATGCGTTCCCAAATAACTAATATATTTTACGAACATATGTACCCATATAAAATAATACACATAGAACTCCTTCAAGTAAGTAATCACAATTTCGGGAAACTTTTTATGGAACTAAAAGGGTTTAATATCCAATATTTCACAGGTATTTTATATTATACAAATGTTATTATCCAATGCACCGTAAAATTTTCCATTATAATCTAAGGTTACGATATAAGTTGAAATTTGGAGTTATTGGTTCGTAATGTTTTTTTAGCTCATTATCACCTTTTATATTTCCTCCGAAAACGCGGCCTATAAAGCTCAGAGTGTGGATATTACTATATAACGTCATAGATAATATACATTGGCCATGGAACAGTGCACGATAATGTGTTACCTTGTAGGCTGTACTCTTGCAAGATACAAATTGCATCATACATGCAGCGGTATGGAATGACTATTCCAGATCGTACAGCGGTATAGAATGGCTATTCCCGACCGCACAGAAATGTGTGGAGCGGTCTAGAAGAGTTATTACAAAGTGGTACGCTCTGGGCAAAGGGCTTATAAGCTCTTTATCGTAGCGTACTCTCTCTAGAATACTTTATCTTTTTCGTATTTTTTTTTTACTACTATGATACCAATCTAACGATTAATCTTTTACTTACCTACTTTACGTGAGAAACAGGTAATAGACCATACTGAAACTGATTAGTAGCCGATCCGATTTACAACATATAGTATAGGAAAGAAGAGATAAATATAAGTTGAATACCTATAACGGGATACTCTAATGGTTTCAACTATTTATACTCCAATCAATACATTTTAATAAGAATTACACGTGATGTGTTTTAAAACTATAAAATCTAAGTAACTTTAAAAAGGATAGCTTTAGTATGATATCATTAACTGTTGTTTGGCGCTTTATTCACCAAAAGCTCCGTTACACCATAATTAACCCTAATTTGGTTTTATAACATACCCAGGCACATTTTGGAAAGCGTCCTATCACGTACTAGGCCACGTAAGATAAAAAAAACCACCATGTTTCGAAACCCTTCTTTAAGACCCGTCCGATTTGAAATCAACAATCTACACCATTCGCAAAACACAGGAACGATCATAATCAAAGCTATCAAATCGCTCGCTCAAGCCAAAGCGGCCACGACACACCAATCTAGACCACCCACTGGATCCCATGACACAACTCCGCACAATCAGACTTCCTTTGCCCTGTTCGTATTACTACGTTCGTACTATATATTCTAAATTTAATTCTTACGACGTTCATGTTTTTTATAACTGTTTAGCAACCGTAACGTTACTATTGGTAGGGTCTAAATACTTATTCACGTAAAAAGGTAAATAGAAGAGTAATTAAAGATTGATATTGTAGTAAAAGATGGTTGTAGTCAAGAAGAAGCATCCAGAGGTGTACGTTAAAGGTGAGGATTTATAAGCCCTCCACCCAGAGCGTATTACTCTGGAATACTTCTTTTAGACCGCTCTACGTATTACCGTCAGCCTGGAATATCATTTCAGACCGATTGATATATCATGCACTTTACGTCTTCTCAAAGTGCAGCTTATAGCGTGACTAGTTATCATACACTTTGCATGAGGGAATCCTATAATATAGTATACTGCTCTTTAGCCTATGTAAACTATTTATAAGGATATATAGTAATATCTATACAGGTAATCTTTTTTTTCCTTGTATACTCCGTACCTATAGCCTAATAATAATAGTATTATTATAATATCAATTGTGAAAGGTCCAGATTAGCAGTAGTGATAGTGTTATTATCGTATTAATCGTGAAATGTTTAAATTGGTAGTAGTAACTGCGTTGTTGTCGTATTGATCGCAAAAGGTTAAAATTAGCAAGTTCGGCTGTGTAATGATCACACTAAATACCCGTGAGTATATAGAAGGTATCAGAGGGTTTATGTTATTAAAAAGGTAGCAGAGGTACTGAGTAAACAATATCGCCACCCTGCAAGTAATGATCAAAAGCCGTGAGGCTATTCAGATTTGTAGACTGAATACTTAGATTGACAACTGATGGGTTATGAATGGAATACCATCCATGTGGTGATGACCGTGTCCTTATATATCCATGCCTTCATACCGTCTTTAGTACTGGATCCCTTGGATCAATGCTGAGCCCGCTGATCATGAATCACTTGGATCACTACTGATGCCACTGATTCCAATCACGTGATTGGCTTAGTAATTTCCTTACTGACAAAGGATAGGGGTTCTCCGCCTGATATGTTGGACTTCAGGCTATAAATAACTCAGCTGCATGCTGGCCTACTTCCTGACCCGCCATCATGCTTGGGTCGTAACAGGCTGCGATTAGTAAAATTTAGCTGCGGTTGTGATTATCAGTCGGCCCTGGTTGGCATAGCCAAATGAAAGTGATATAGTTGGTAATAATACCTTTTGTTGTTTTTAACAGGGGTAATTACATAGTGGGAAATACGTAAAGGTGATTACGTGATGGTGATTACGTAATTTCGAGGTAGGTTAATATAGAAAGATATATCGCTAGCGTTTCAGGTAAAACTTCATTTTTTTTCTAAAGGCGCGTAATTTCAGTTAAAGCAAGTCCCTATTTCAATTTTACTTATGACATATTTAATTCAACCAAGTCATCTTAATGCATAGGTTATTTGGCTTGTATATATATTAACATTTTCCTTTGAATAGATGTCGGGTAAAACAAGGATTGTAAGGAATTGTTTGGCGTGAGAGTGTCGGCACGTCGCTACCATCGTAGCCGCCGTAGCCGCCTCCCCTAACTCCACCACTATTTCCAGCTGCAATAGCCCTCTTTCGTCGAGTACAATCTCTTTTATTTCCGTTACGCCTCCCGCTCCTGTCACCCCGTTCGATTCCTTACCGCTAAGTACCGCCGCCATTGCCACTACACCGCCTAGTACCGCTGCCGCTACGCCGCTTAGCCTTACCGCCGCCTTCACCTCATCCCCCCCTCCCTCCTCTCCCTCCCCTTTTCCTAGCTTCTAAAAGCAGGATCGAGGGGCTCCTAAAGATATAAAACTTACTCTCTCCTTACGGGTAAAGACTCCATTACTCGTGGGGGCCCCTTTCCGTTGTATGCGTAACCTGTTGCAGTTACGCTAAAGTATGTATATCTTAGTCCCCTTTTTTATAAGATTTTAACTATTATTTTTATAGATAAGAAATACGAGACGTATATCCTCCGTCTCTTCGAGCTCCATATCGCTCAAGTGCATCGTAAAGTCTTTTTAATACGTTAAGCGTTAAAGCGATATATCCGGGTCCGTAGCTTTAAGCCGTTAATAGATACGCTTTACGTGTCGAGTGTCGCGTCCACGGTCGCGGGTAAGTTTATTGGCGATTGTTACGAAAGCGGGGGCCGTTTGGCTTGTTATCACCGCTACAAGAGGACTAGCAATTCGTACGCCCCCGTTCTGGTGGTTTTGGGTACGTGGGCCGAAGCTGTGTTACGCGTTCGCCGGCTTTTTAATAAGTTTTAACCGAATTTAAACTTCTTTTACACCAAAAACCCTCCGTTCGGGGCGATTCGAAAAACCAATCGTTGTAAGTAACCAAAACAAACCAATAATAATTAGAATAGGCATTAACTGATGGCCCAGAGAAATAGTAACCGCCATCGCCGCCTAAAAACAGGGCTTACGTATATACTACGTAAGCGAATTAGACGACGTTATTGTACGTTGCCGTAAAGAAGGTAATCCCTTTCTTACACTTTTTCCTCAAGGTATAACTCATAAGGTATAAGGCCACATCCTTGATAGAGTTAATAATGTCGTTATCGGTAATAGCGGTAACATTAACATAAAAGAGGAAAACGATAAGAAAGATGGTAAAAACGCGACGACTTCACCCTTTCCTTTAAATAGTAGATAAATATCACTTCATACGGGCCAGTATACCCGGCCATGGTGTAGTACGCTATATATTAATTTTAAAGCTTTTTCAGAATTTAATTATTCAAAGTAATAAACGTTATATCAAATGCCAAATTAGAGTAGTAATATGCTATAATCGGTGAATAAAATGTAAAATAAAAGGGGTAATATTCCTGAATCAGAAAATGAATTGCAAAATAAAAGGGATAATATGCCACAATCGGTGCCACGTTGTAGAAACAAATAAAGAAATAGAAAAATCCTGGAGTTCGTCGGGTGGAAGGGTGTAAAAAACCCGAAAGAGATGTGGTAGGTTTAAATAAAAGTAAAAGTCTAAAATCGGCGCGAATTGCTAGGTCTAACAAAAGCAGAATTTGGGGTCAGTGTAAATAGTTGGGTTAAGTAAAGGAAAAATTGTGGTTCGGCGGGAATAATATCGATAGGTTGATTCAAAGTTGGCAAAAATTGGCGTAGCGGTCTATTTGTTTCGCAAAAGCTTTCCAGCAACCTTAATGAATTACGTATTTGCCGATATAAGTATTTTTGAGGCGCAGTTTACTATCGCCTTAGTTATTACATCTATTAAATTCGATTTTCTATGGATTTATTTGGTGAAAATAGGTGCAGAGGTCTATTAGTGTCGCAAAAGCTTTCTAGCAACCCAGATCAATAACATATTTGTATATATAAGTATTTTTGAAGCGCCGTTTGGTTTCGCCATAGTTATGATATCTATTAGATTCAATTTACTATCAATTTATTTGATTTTATCCATTTTCTGGCGCTCGTCTAACTCGCCCAAAACCATAATGTTGATCATTAACCGTTTCTCGTTCGTGGTATCTAATTTGACCAGGTATTTATAAAGAAAGAAGAAAAATGGTATAAACTATTAAAGGAGTAGGAAGTAAACTAAGGTTAAAAATAATTATCTGGACTTTTATCGTTATGGTAATACCCGGATCGAAACCTCTAACTATTCTATAAATCTTAAAATCTAGGATGTTCCTTGTAACTCTCTTGCACTTAGTAGAGCTCCAATGGATAATGTTTTTACGAAGTATAAAGCTGTTTGGGGCCGGTAATTTGTTGCCGATAACTAAGACGAAGTTGATTTGCGAACTGCAGTCGCTATCTTTGGATTTTGCATTTGACACAGAAGACTCTTGTTGAGCGCTTTACACGTATCATCTGTTAGGTCGGTTTTGCACTACGCGGCGACTGAGAGATTAAATGCTGCTTCTGGTTGCATTACGGACATAACCCAAGCGTTACATGCGCGTTAGCATTTGTAATCGTCGGCCCGTTTGAAGTTATTCAGGACGACAAAAGATATTTTGTTCAGCTGTCCTTTTTACAAAAGTCTCAAAGTACTGTTTCAAAGTGTAATCGTAATACTTTTAAAACCAATTATATTATTCTCTATTATGTACGCTTTGAAATTCGCCTTTCAACCCGCCTCTAAAGTTTTCTTTCCTTAAATTCAGAAAAAAAACTAACTTTATACAATGTTAAGGTATGATTTGTTTATATTTTCGTAATTGGAAACCTTTCGCACGAGTAGTCGATATTGACAAGAATGGGTTGAAGGTAAAGTTAATTATCCAGAGTCTCTTTTCATAGGGCTTTTAATAAGTTTTATACCAATCTATACCGGCTTTAGCTAAGCTGTAAAGTAGTTTCAAGATACGTAGGATTATTTCAGGTGGGTGGGATTACCTAACGTCTCTTGTTATATTTGCGTAAATCTACCGTTTTAGTCGGTTTTTAAATTATGTGTAGGTTTACGTTATATTTCAGAGTTTAACACATTGGTTATATGGTTTCCTGAAACAAGCCGCTAGCATAAGAATTATGCGGTGGCTCAATTGTTTTAACATAGTTATTTACCTTATAATATCCTTTTTACCTTCGTCATTATATATTTTAACAGCTAATCAAATATTTTTGTAAGGTTTTTTTGGTTTTATCTTTAATTTCGTAGATAAAGCGGGTTGAAAAAATCCTATAGGTACCGTAAATAGTATGATAAAATCGTTTAAAGCGCAAAACGCATGAGTCGATTAAAGATAAAATTTCTTTTTAGGTATTTTATTCGAGTAAAGTATTTGTGGTAGGAATAATACCCCCGTAGCAAAGATTTAAATTAAGTTCGCGGTTAATTAATTCCTTTTATATAATAAAAAAGTCCATGGCAATGTTTTTAAAGTGTTTCTTCGTTTTCAAGCCGATGAATCGCATTCCGCTGCGAGGTTTTAACGGGGTTGGTGTAAATATATCGCTTTCATCTGGTATAGTTGGGCTAGTGTCGTGTTTTGGAGACGAAGTTAAATTCGGAGTCGCTTTGAATTCGTCTTTCTAAAGAGTGGCGTGTAGGAGATTCTGGTCGTTTCCGTCGATCTGAGGGGTGACGTGTGGGCAGTTCTATTCGTCCTTAGATTCCTAGCTGATTCCTTCCACCCCTTTCCTATACCTACGCAATATTATCCATCGAAACGAATTCGTGTCATTCTGTAAATTAACTAGTACATTATGGCGTTCAAACACGTTGATTTTCCAAGGTCCAGTCCAGTTATTTTTCGTTTTTCAAATCAAAACTTTGAATTATAGTGGTAAATACAAAGCCCTGCTATCGCATAGGACATTTCATATACCTAATGCGTTGGATACGTCATTTCTTTGCCTGCAGAGATCGTAACGTTGTTATACCTTTTGCCACAATATTAGACTTTTATACTATAAATAAAGATAGTGTAAAGTCTGTATAGATCCTCGTAGAAGTACCAAAAAATAAAAGGAGTAAGAATAAGCCTACTTAGGCTAACAGTATTTTCAACAGCATTAACCGTTATTTTAAGGATAAATTCTTTAAAACTAGTACCCTTTAAGCTTTTCGACAACGCTATATACGTTTTTTAGTGGTCAGTAATACCTTCCTCTCTTTTAAATACCTTATAAGGCTTTTACTGAGACTTATTAATACTCGTTGCCGGTTATCCGAGCCTTAATATCTACTCTATAAAGTTGAAAGCCGTGTTAACGTCGTATATGATCTAATTTAAGGGCCCCAAGTAAATGTTAAGCGAAAAGTTAACCAAAAAGACTTGATAATGAGTAGCTCAAACGTTTCGTATAAACTTAATGACCTAAAACAATGTTATTATGTCGACGGTGTAAATAACTGAAGAGCTATTTAAATATATAATGTTAATAATAGCTTCGTAATTAAAATGTACGTTATTTTAAAGGCGGAACTTAAACCATCATATTGTCTGTAAGTGAAACTGGTTTTTATAACAGAACTTTTCGAAAACCTTAAATACGCACTTTTCTATATTAGTATAGCCTGCGGTATAAAACATGCGTAAAAGGTGTCTTATAACGAGGTGTCCGAATCGTTAGTAGAACACCCATAGTTCCCGTTATATTAAGTAAGATGTTTTGATTATACATGCTTTTGGAAAAAATAATTCATCGAACTTAAGTTAGAGCGGTACGGATACCCCATTCAAAATGCCAAGAAATTAAATATTTATATTCTGGACTTCGATTTCGAGCTAATTTATATTAACGAATATAATTAAACATGTTATTTTAAAATCTATTACGTAAAACTCAACCGGCTCGAAACGTATATTTACAACTACTCTTTCAAGCGAAAACGCTTTACCTTTACTAAATGAAACTTCTCGGTATTCCCCTATTTGGTTTGGCTAGAACTTTGGAAAATTAGCCGAAAATACGTTGAATTAACGCTTTTTGACCGTCAAAATTTCGGCTGCTTTAATGTCAGGCTTAATACATCAAAACCTGTTCCCATACCTATTGAATAACGTGAATGGTAACGCCATATATGCGTCGAACACTTTATTCGCGTAAAAGCCGGCAACATACCTAAATGGAACGTCTTATAAACTGGTAAATATACAGAACGAGGTTTTATCGTTTGGGGTAAATAAATAGTCATTATCGCCTGCGGGGTCGTCCTTTCCCTACATCTTATAGTAAGGGTAGGTATTAATTCCGTTAGCCGTTTCTTTGTATTCGGCTACGTATATTATAAAGCTGGGTTTTATCCGATCCTTGCATATGTAATCGGCCTGAAATTATCGGTAAATCTGAATCTACTTGTAGGCGGCGTGGTTGGTAAATCAGTGGCCAACTTTAATATATGTGATATACCGTTTTGTTAAACCTACGGGGCTTCGTATACTTTTTCGTAGGGATTTCCATAGTCGCGACATGTTTCTTCTATATCTGGACTATCGGCCTAATCTCTTATTACTCAAGTTTCACCATTACTAATTGTATTTAAGCGCTCGTTTTACGTTGGGTAGATTGAATAGCATCGGTTCAAAATCTATAAATAGATGCAGAGAGTTTTGCTTTAGTAATATAACCTTCGTTTGTGTTAATTATAAATACTAATCTGAGGCTTGCCTATCGGCGTATAAAGGTCTTGAGTAATATTCTAGAGCTTATATAAAAGGCCTCAAAATCCTTCTCTAATTCAAAAAGTATAAGGTAGAAATCTGGGTATTTACGGTAAACCTTTGTTATTAATTAAATAAACAGTATATGGCCCTTGTATTCCGGTTTTAAGGTTGCCTGATATTTCTATAACTTTATCAATAGGGCGGTATGTATTTTCTATGGGTTTCTATCGGCATTTTTCTGCTGGGTTTTCATATATTTTTACGTCGTACTAATTCAGTCCTTATCGTAAAACTCGTAGTTAATTTCCGTATTAAAGTTGGATTCAAAGCGGTTAAAACAATTTATGATTATATTTATTTCTTTAATGTGGGATATGTACCACTCCTTCATTTGACCAAAAAGTATATCGGGTAAGATAACGTGGAATTGTAATAGTTTAATAACACTTTTCTTATATTGGTGAAGTCTAACGCGTATTTTATTGATAAGTACGTCGTATGGCTCGCTGCTGTAGTTGTTATCTTTATCTCACCGCCTGGTAAAGTTGGTTAACTTCGTAAGGTCTCTCCAATCCATAGAGAAGAGATATAGTGAGAGGTTGCGAAAAAGGTCGTATTTAAAGGGAATTGGTCCGTACGACATGTATTGTCGTTTTGCGTTGCTTATTATCTCCTGGATCGGGGTGTTTTCCGTGTTCTGGCCGATTATTGTTTCACGGGGCGGTTTATTTTTTATATTTCGTGTGATCCTGTCATGGCTTAGCGCGTTTCTCTCAACGTTCAGGGTGTATTCTTATCTTTATATCCTTTTAAAGTTGCTTTCTAAGGTGGCTTCGTGTTTTAACCTTGTTATACATAATAGCTACGGTATCGTCTCCTTTTTTAACGATTCCTCCAGTTTTGTTTCCATTTTACGACGAGCGGTTAGTCTTACTATACGCCTTATTTTAATTTGCAGTAGCTTTTCATAATCCTATCATACGGCGTTTACTAGACGGTTTTGGCTTTTTTTCAAGTAACTTCCTTCTATAAACTTTCATCCTATTATTTCTTTATCCGTATATTTCGTAAATTATGTAAGCTAGGCTTTTATAAACAGTATTTTTGCGATGCGATTATTACTTCCTCATGGTATATTAATACCCCTATACCGTCATTGTATTCGCAGGATTCTTACAATTATACCATCCATTATTTGCCACATATTTATCGTACAATCCGCAAAGTTATTTCTAAACTCGTCAAATAAATCGTATTCTTTAATTTCTCTATTACAGTAATTGAGATTATATTCGTAACGAATATATTTGCCGTATAGGAATCCCAATCTTCTACTAGAGACTCGGGTATTATTACTCTATAGGTTAAGGTCTCAATATTTAGGGATATTGCTTCGAAACGACGTGTATCTCATGAGATAGTTTATATAGTCGTTATCCTTCGCCAAATCCGTTACTAATTGCGCCATTATATCTTTGTTAATGGTAATTTATTTATAGTTTGTAATAGTATAAAGCTCTGGACAGTTAAGTGAATATAAAAGAAATAAGGTATTTATAGCGGTTAGGATACAGCTTATTACCGTTTATCAAAGTAAATAAACCTCAAACGATTCGTAAGTAAAGAGTGACCATAAACTAGTAAAACTTGAAACGTTATAGGTACTAAGCTTAAAATACATAAGGCCAAAGTGGGAAAGTTGGTAAGGCAAAGTGAATGTAGTTATGAAATCCGGTATTTGGTAGTCGGTTCGTATAAACATACCGTAGTAGAAATTGGTCAAGGGATCTATCGATTAATTGGTATGCAACTGATATTGTTAAGGCGGTCGCTTTAGTTATTCGTATGTAACCGATCTTAATAAGGCGATCGGTGTAGATTCTCGAAAATCGGATGGGTCCTAATGAAGGGTTCCGAAATTTAGTAGTTTTAGCTTGCATAGCCTCATATAGGGTATAAGCTAATCAAGGGCTCCGCAACTTAGTGTTTGGATTACGTAACCTAATACGTGATAGTAAGCCCGTTAAACTGGGCCCGAATTCTCGTTTAAAGCGTTAATTCAAGTTAACGGTTAACGGAACAAGGCGAATATTTTCAAAGTCACTCCGAATTCTATAGTCTTGTAACCCTTTGGGTTTCTCGGCGCTCTCACGCATTTCCACTCTCCCGTATGGTTCTTATAAGGCGTAGTATTAAAGCACATGCAATTGAAACCACTATAGTATCCTGTTATAGGTATTTAACGTGTATTTGTCTCTTCTTTTCTAGGATGTCTGTGATCGACCGAGTCGGCTAATAATTAATATCGGAAGGGTCTAAATACGTATTTACTTAAAGGTATTTTGAAAATTAATCAAAGATTAGTTTTATAATAAAAGTTGTTTATAGTAAAAAGAAAATCCAAAAGTACACGTCACAGGTGAGGACTTATAAGCTCTCCATCCAGAGCGTATTACTTTGTAATATTTCTTCTGAATCGCTCCACGCAATGCCTTCGGCCAGGAATAACATTCCAAACCTATCTATGCATGATGCACTTTGCGTCTTGCAAGAGTGCAGCCTGCAGCGTAAAACGTTATCGTGTACTTTGTAGGGGTACATCCTGTAATACAATGCACTGCTCTTTGGCCTATGTATACTATCTGTAAGAGTATAAAGTAATATCCACAGTTACCAAACGCTAATAAAATAATTTAAGACGCCTAACTGGTTTATGACTACGTTTTATTAACGTATCTTTTAAAATTTATTTATATTAATAATCTCTAATAAGCTTCATTCCACCCGCATTATTTATTTCACTTATTTTGTATTTGCCAAACTTCCGTAAATTTTGAATTACCATGAGCTTTAGGCCACCTTGGACTTTGAAATCTTAAAGAACCCAAATCCAACCACAACGCGAAATTACCACTTTGCACTGCTCTAGAAAACTAAGTTTACACAGGATTTGCCACCCTTAACCATCCTATAACACCTATAGCCATGACGGTAACACCAACAAAACCAGAGAAATCCAAGCCTTACTTTAGCCTCTTGGGGGTACATATCAGAATTGAAAAGGTTATAATATATGAAATAGATCTGAGCCTTTGAAATAACACTTTCAACACACCAGTTACGGGACAAAAACCCTTTATAGAAAATACATACATCTTAGTCATTATATTTCGCTACTGTGTGAAAAAGCCCTAAGGATCAGATAGGCTAAATGATTTCCTTAAAAAAATGGAATTGGACGTTGGGTATGTAGAAAATAATAAACCTCCTTTTTGTAAAAGCATTATGAATTCAACTGCGGACTGGAGGTATTAATACCTCATGAGGTAGGAATAGCCTCCTTACAAAAGATCAGTTAAGAAAAAGGCAACTTACAACTTACCAGAAAAAGAGGATAACGATGTGTATTAAACGGGATTTATAAAAGGATATTACCTAACGGATTACAAGAGATAAGTAATAAGATGGATGAGGAAGAGACGGCAAAAAATACAACAAGGCGCGAGATCTCAAGAAACGAAAGGCCTGGATATATTTTCCATGCCGCAATTATAAAAAAAGAAGTATCTGAATACATAGTTCAGGTCGCAGCTTTAAAACGAAGGAAGGCTACAAAAGAAGGAAAAAAAGAAAGGTCTAGATACGGAATCCAGACCGCGATCTCAAGAAAAAGAAGGTCTGGATACGCAGTCTGAACCGCAACCTCAAGAAAAGAAAGGCCTAAATATAAATTCTGGGCTGCAGCCTTGAAAAGAAAGAGGGCTACAAAAGGAAAAAGAGAAAATCGGTCTGAACTCACCGTTTCAAACCGCTCACAAAACCCAGGAGAAGCCATGTATACAACGTTTACACCGCTCCCTTAATTCAAAAACGGTTACAATTACAACATCCACACCACTCGCACTAGCAGGAGCGCCCACACCACAACATTCCAAGCCGCGACCTCAAGATAGTGAAGGCCTAAATACAAAGTCTCGGCCGCACCTCTAGGGAAAAAAAGACCCAATAACACATTTTCAGTCGCAGATTTAGGATGAGGAATCGCCAGATGATATATAATATTCCGAAGCTCAACATAAAAGCGAGACGCCTTGGTAAACCGGCTCTAGACCGCAAGGACAGACTAAACCAAAGTAGCACTTTGAACTTAAGAAACCAGACGGGCTAAAACAAAACGAATATTCTGGATACTTCGTTATATACGCCCCTTACGCCTATAAAGAAAGTTTTAGGTACGCTTTTTTTGCCAAGAGGCGCTTTAAAAACCGTATTAAAGCCTTTTCCACGAAAATAAGCCACCTAGGATGTTTAAAGCGGCCCAAAATACACTATACACATTGTTTCCGGATTTTACCTCTGTTTACCCCTAATATTTCGCACCGCTCCCAACATTCTGTCACTTTTGATTTTATACACCTCGACACGATAGACTTTCCTATTCATTTTCTTTTTCTATTTAAATTTAAAATATCCTACCGATTTTGATAATATTCCTTTCTTTGTTTTATAATTTTTAAGTCGCATTTTTCCCTTACAAACGATTGTTTTACTGAAAGCCCCAATATTACTATTCAGGATACTATACTATGGCTGGGTACACTGGCCCAACTTAAGGAGTAGCTATTTACTATTAAAAGAAGACGAAAAAGATGACGACTTCGTATCCTCACCATCTTTCGCGTCGTCCTTCTCCTTTATAGTAACGTTACCGCTACTATTACCTTCAATATTACCGGCGCCAACAAGGATGAAACCCTACACCTTAGGTCGCATACCTTTGGATAACGGCGTAAGAGGGGTTTTAACATCCTTACTATAACGCGTAATAACGTCGTTAAAATTGCTTACGTAATATATACGTAGGCTCCGTTTATAGGTAACGATAACGGTTACCAACTCCTTAGTTTATCGGTTAACGCTTGGTATAAATTAATATTGGCTTATTTTAATAATTTTTAACCGCTGTTTTTTTTAAAGCGTACCGAATATTATATTTCGGGTAAAGAGAATTTTTCATCTTGGCTATAACTTACTATAACGACGACAAACGCGTAATACGCCCTTAGTCACTACTTCGAGCCCTGCCAGTTCCCGAGTCGTTATCAAGAATTACGTTAAGAGATTTTAATATGACGACGTTAACGATACCGTTGCGGGCCCGACCCTCGTTAAACCTATTGATATCGTTAACGCCGAGTAGTTCCGTTATTTTTAACTTGGGTATATGAGCGGAATTATAGGATTAAGGAGTAACGAACGACCCAATATATGAGGTTTGCCTTTTAGCGGTTTTCGAAGGCGTTAAGCGCTTTCAACTTGAAATAAGGCAATTAATAAAAATTACAAATTATATTATTAGCCCGCGAATGGCATTACGTTACCGAATTCGTTTATAATTACCAAATAAGCAATTATTAATAACAAGGATATGATAACAAACTTACTATTCGTTCATTATACGTTATCTTGGTAAAAACATCTTATTTCACATTTTTTAACAAGATTATCATTAAAGGAGAATATTCATAAATATTCGACATTGATATTTAACATATACGTTATGTAATAGAACAAAACCTCATCTTACACTAGGACAATACTTATTTTAACTTCTTTAATTTCCGACCGGTATTAGGCATATATTTCGGTAGACTTTATAATCGATCTACTAACTACTAATCATGGCTCTCGATATTTTTCAATTATTACATATCACCTTTTCGGTTTTTTTTTAATTCAAGGCTACGTGGTTTATAACTGTAAATACGTATGTACAAAGCTTTTGGGATATATAGTAAAGATTTTATAGGTTTTTAACTTTAATTATTAGTAATCTCAGTTCGGCTTAAGTGGTAGTATTTTGGTCGATACTTTATTCCTTCATTAAAGTAGAATAATATTTATTCACGGCGTATTACCTATGAATAAATAACAGTATTAAACGGGTTAATCAAAAAGTTGAAAATTATTTACGTGTCGTCATCGCCTTTGCGTAATACGATTAAACTTCGTATTTACTCGTTTATTAATTTACGTTCAATAACCGAAAGTCGACGGTTACTGGGTTTAACGTTAACTGTTCAGTCAATAAATAAACAATATTACCTATTTTAAAGGTTAATGGGAATACTATGTCGTTAACAAATTTAACAAGGAGAGCTATTACGTTTTTAGCTTATTTACGCGAAGGGATAGAATTTTCCTTGGCGGTAATAGCTTATATTTAACAACAAATAAAAACGATGGCAAATCGTAAACGACGTGGGGAGAAATGGTATAAGGTAAGGGATTAGATTGAGCTAAGTTTTATCGTTATTAAAATAAATTGCCCAAGTAAAAAAGCCCGACTAACTTTACGATTAGTATCGGGTGGTCGGTATTTCGATCTCATTAAATATCATATTAAATATCCCGAAGAAATATCCGGTGTCTTATATGGACTTAGTTAAGTATACGGCTTCAGATCTCATTTTTTCTTAGGTCTTATTCGATACTCGCCTAAGACTAGTTTTAATATTGAACGATATAGTAAAAGGTTAATACAAGGAATTGAAAGTATGAAATATCCTTTCGGTAGAAACGGGAAAGGCTGGGGGTGGCTACGTATTATTTAAATTAAAGAACAATAATAGGTCGAAATGAAAATTTTTAGAGAATTATTAACATACTATAGCTTTTGATAAATTCGAAACGGAACGTGATGATATTTGAGTTTGCTATAGCCTGGTATCTCGACGACAACGTTAAGTTCATAATAAACGATAGGCGTAAGGCGAATTGTTTATACCCTGAAATAACACTTCACTAGTGAATAAAAAGAAATGATATTTATTAAACGAAGTTATAATATATTGAATCAGGAAGAATAGGAATCATCCGATTATTTCGGATAATATATGACCTTATCACAATTTTTACTACATTTAAACGAATGTTTACTCACTTATTATCATTATCCTTATTTAAATTTAACGAATATCGGTGTTATTAACGTTAAAGGTCCTATTATAACTAGTCCCAAGCGCTAGGCAATAACGGGAAAGGAGGACGGTAAAAGATATCGCAAAAACCAGTAGGCATCGAAAAAATGGGCTGGTAAACAGCGGGCCGTACTGGAGGTGACGTTAAAAATGGAAGATAATGCGAGGAGAGGCGGGCTTTAGAAAAGGTATATAACGGATAATACGAAGAAAAGGTCGGACTTTAGGGGAGGTTAACGATAAAATATAATGTTAAAAGGAATATGCGTTAAATAAAACCGACTATAACAGCTAACGAAAAGTAAGACAAAAGGCGAAACGGAGAGAGTAAAAATTTAAACGGGCTACTAAAGACTATAACCCGTTAATTTAAGGCTGGGTAATGCAATCGTTCCGGGTATAATCCTATACTCGTATACGGTGGAGCCGATGAGCTCGTTTTTATTGAAGGTTAATAAATAGAAAACGAATGAAATCAGAGACTGTATAATTAATTTTTAAACGTCGTTCGTAACATTTCATAAGCCGTTACCTATATAAGCCATTAAAATATAACATGAGTAATTGTATTATTTTGCCTTTTTAGGTTCAGATTACAGAAAAGTATTCAATAGTGTTTAAAGAGAGTCGAGGCGAAAAAGTTACAAGTTAAAAATCGTTTAACCGAAGGCGTCCTATATTTAAAAATAAACGATATAATAAAAGGCGATGAAGGGGTCCGTGTTAAAAACGGACCCGGGAAAAAATGGCGACGTGAACGTATAGCTAAAAGAGTAACGGACTATATGATCGGCATCATAAAAGCCTCTTACACCTGAACGATATTACGAAACCGGATAAATTAATTGATTAACCCGGATAAAGCGGGCGTAAAAGCGGGTCGATAACTTGTGATATCTCATTATCGTTTACGCGCGGGGATCAAAATGTAATCCCTATTTTTTACCGTAATAATAGCTTCATATAAAAGGACACGAAAACTATATAAATCAGTAAGTAGGTTTATCTTTTAAATATATTACGAAAAAGAGTTAATTAACGGTCGGCTCTTTGTGATGCGTTTATATAAGTTTACCGTATTCCAGACTTTTCGATATACGCGATACCTTTGTATGATAATTTCAAACGTAGGATATGGAAACGTTAAAGTTTAATAGCCAGTTCATATACCATATATAAATGTCCTTAACTAGTAACGAAGAAACCTTATTTCTATTTTCAAAATTTTCTAAGATAAAAGTCTTTGCGATAACTAGAGGGGGTTATAACATGTAGTGAATGGTAGGGTATTTGTATATTATAAGGTAATATATTTACAAAGAAGTTCATCGTCTCTTTCAGAAGCGTCGATAGTAATGTAACCTAAGATAAAACCGTTAAATACTCCATTTATAACAATAATCTGAGAGAAAAATAAGAGATATATAATCTTAAATAGCTGGTTAACTTATATAAAAAAAAGTGAAAAAGATATAATAAGATGGTAGGCAACAGGTGGGCAATAGTGTAAAAGGGCAAAAAAAGTAAAATTTGAAGGTTACGTAAGAACATCGGTATTTATAAGAATTAACAAACCGGATACGGCAAAGGCTACGTGTTATACGTGGCGCTTTACTCAATACTAAAGGTAAAAGCGTAACTTTACACGATACGTTAACGGACGCGTTATACGGAGGCGACGATAAAAAGGATACCTTATACGACGTATTAACGTGTATTTTATATAGCGCCGATATTAAAAAAGAGACCTTATATGGCGCGTTAACGGGTATGTTACACGGCACCAGGGGTAAAAAAAGAGGCTTTATATAACGCGTTAACAGATACGTTATATGACGCTAACAGTAAAAAAAAGGCTATACATAACGCGTTAACGGACGTGTTATACGACGCCGAAAATATAAAGCGGGCCGGATAAAACGTTATACGGTATATTAAACGTAGTATTACCGGTTTACATTCGACTCATGTACTAAGCGGATATGGCCCACGTCTAATATTTATTTACAATGGTGTCGTAACCTTTACAGTATCCGGGGAATAAAGGGCATAATATAAATTCATGCCGTTAGCCATTATTCCTATAGGTTACGTGAATGTATACCTAATGGGATAGGTAACGCCCGGCATGGCCTCGACCCGAGTGCGAATAGAGTATGGCTTGGGTATAAACCGGACACGGTCCGTATATGGAGAGTGCACGGTCCGTACACGGATAGGGCACGGTCTGTATACGACACGTATAAAGACACGTAAAGGGCTGGGCAGTGAGCCTACCCAAGGGCTCTATATGTTAGACCATGGTAGCCTCTTCTTGTCTTCCTCCGCACCTCAATACTAAATTTCATTTTGTATCTACTTAGCTTACCCTAGGGGGTCGGACCATAATAGCACTTTCGAAATTAAATTTTACACTGCATTAAACATTTACACTGTCCAATTCGAAACTTTTTATCGAAAAGTATCAAATATATCAAACCCTAAAGTCAGTTCCTCGAAATAACAAAAACTACGTTTATAACTTACGTATTTTCCGACCAAAAGTTCAGATTCTTTGCCGCCGCTTCGATAATGATATCTCACGGGCTACAATCGGTCTACTTCTAAACGCTTTTCCTACAATCTATGTATTCGAATTAAATGTTCATGTACTGATTCACTTGAACGAAAATTGTTATTGGGAATAATATAGAAGTAAAATAGTTCGTTTAAATAGGATATTCAGTATTTAACATATTAATATTGTTGTGTGCGCGTTTACAATGTTAAAATCAAAAGGTTTCCCAAATAATATAGCAAATGTAAACGTATAATGCGTAAGTAAAATATAAATCAAATATGAGAAACCGATCTTAATAAGGTGTTCATCGCTTGTTAATCTAAATGAGATGTAAATAAAATGTTACCAAATGTTAGAAACTATTGATTGAACGCTTGGAAGTCCTAAATCATGCGAATAATTAGTAAACTTAAACGTTGCAAATATCAACTTTATTGGATAACTTAAGGGGTAAAAGCTCATGGACTAATGTAACAATCAATGTATTTTTTATTAATGGAAATTCATTATTATTGATAGGAAGAATGCATAAAGAAGAAGTCAAAGTTTGGCATACACGACCAAATAAACAAGTTAGACTAAATATGTACAGTTAAACACATTTCACTATTTCTATAGATCATTAGTTAATTATATCAATCTTAGCCACATACACGAATATAAAGAATTCCGCCTAACAAAAAAATAACAATGTTCTTATTATTGAAATGATTCGTTTTTCTTTAGTATTTTAAATTGGTGTTGACAAGGTTTGAATTTAGAATGGTTTTAATATTATATATTTCATATAACAGTAAGGAGACAGTTAATACGTGGAAAATAAGTACAGCGAAATTTAATACGATAATCATATAAAGATAATTAATATTACGAGGATTAGTTACTTATTTTCATTGGTACGATAGTGAAGCGAATAAGTTAGGTAGGTATATTATTATGTATCACTTTAGTAAGTATACATAGGGACCACCTTGTCGGTTTCACAGCAGTGTATTACGCTACAAGGTGTACTCCTAAAGCGTGCATAATAACATCTCACGCTGTATGTTGCACTCTTGCAGAGTATATTATATCGTACCACTGCCTAGAACTGGCATTGGCAGAGTGCATGGTAGAGTGCTACGCTTTGGGTAAGAGCTTATAAGCTTTTACCTGAGGCGTAATCACTCTGGATGCCTCTTTTCCCAACTATATTTCTATCTTACTATCTATCTTCCATATACACTTCCTGCAAAGAGACTAAGGACGGAGCTGTCGCTCAAGGATGGTCGGATTCTGTCTATAAACCTCGATAAAGAAGGGAAAGAGAAGTCCCCGCTAGAGAGCAGCTATGGAGCTAAGATGGAGCAACTCAATCCCCTCCCCCGGATTACGTGACGTGTGGAAGCGTATCCCCAAACGGCTTCCTCCCTGCTCCAAAGCATCGTAGGAGCGTGTAGAACTACCAGGGTTAGATCACTGATAATACTAGTTAGATACTAGCCTGTAACATCA